>JAQQSW010019052.1:0-11125 GCA_028646575.1 Pseudocheirus occidentalis | reverse complement strand
GTGGTTTTTTCAAGGAGATATTTCACATTGCTTTCTATTTTTTCATTTTTTTGTAACAGTTTAATAGTATCTTGGTTTCTGCTTCTGTTTTTTGATTTTGCATGCACTGGGGATAGATGTAGAGCTGATTGCAAATATATGGGTTGGCTTGTACAGCCCTGCTAGAGCATATAAGTGGTGTGGGAGGGGTTGCTGAATGAGCACGTTGGGGGATAGTGATTAAGATTTTTCTGCTAATTTACTGGATTGTTGTCTCCTTAGGATTTGTATCCTAGAGTGTGGAGGCAGATGAAATTGCGTTATCTCTCTGGTTTAATTCCTCTTTTGGAGAAGTTTGAGCAGTTGATATGTCTAGTACTCCATCTTGCTGGTCATGTGACAGATTCCTCAATCCTACTCAACACAAAAGTTGTTTTAAACCTTTAGTCTTCTCCCTAAGCCTTCCATGACACTCTTATCTCCTCTTTCTACTGAGGAACTTACTGCATACTTCAATGAAAAAATTAAGGCTACCTATCATGAGCTCTATCTTCTCTCAACTCATACTATTCTGACATTGTCCCTCACTAACTGTGCAAATGAGTCCTGGCAATATTCTGTGCTCTTTTCTTTTCTCTCTATACTTTCTCCCCTTTGAAGATCTCATTAGTTCCAATAGGTTTAACATTCTTTGCAGGTGATTCACAGATCTTTATGTCCAGCCTGAGTTTCTCTCCTTAGGTCCACTCTCAAATCACCCAAATCACCAACTGCCTTTCAGACATTTTGAAACAGATATCCTGGTGTATCTCAAACTCAATATGTCCACAACAGATTATGGCCTGTCCTCAAACTCCCCTTTCCAAACTTCTTATTCCTTTTGAGGATACCACCATCCCTTGTTTTAGTCAGATTTCTTAGTCATGTCCAACTTTTTGTGACTTCATTTGGAGTTTTCTTTGCAAAGATAGTGGAATGGCTTGCCATTTCCTTCTCAAGCTCATTTTACACATAAAGAAACTGAGGCAGCGTTAAGTGACTTGTCCAGAGTCACCCAACTAGTAAGTGTCTGAAGCCAGATTTGAATTTAGGAAGATGAATCTTCCTGATTCCAAGCTCAGTGCTTTATGTACTGTACCACCTAGAAGTAATTATCCTTCTAGTTACTGAGTTTTGCAATTTTGGTATAATTTATGACTTTTCTCTCTTGATCACTCTACATAGCTAATTAGTTGCCAAATTTTGTACTTTCTCTACATTATATCTCATATACTCTGGGGGTATGTTAGTAAATGTTCCACAACTACTTCTGTGGGGGGTAGTAGGAGAGGAAAATGTATGCTCAAACACAGTTAAGTTAAACTGCACTATTAATATTTTCTCAAGAAAACCAATAAAGCAATAAATCATACCATCACTTGTAGCTTTTAACAATTTCCCTGTGTAAATGCTTACACTGAAAATCTGACAATTAGTCTCTTAAGAACCAGTATCAACTGATACCAATATACCACTGCCTTTCTGATAATACAATTACAACTAATACCCTAGTTTTGGTCCATAGACACTTATCATCCCTTGTCTGGATTAACAGTTTTGCAATGAACTCCCTCTTCAAGGGTCTCTTCACTCCAATCCACCCTCCACAAAGCTACCAAGGTGATTTTCTAATGTGGTCTGACCATGTCATTCCCTCCTCCACTCCATGCCATGTGTACTCCATCTCTATGTCTTGTGTTGGATGTTTCCTGTGCCTGGAATGTTCTGCCTTCTAACCTCTGATTTTTAAAATTCTTGCTTCCATAAGACTGAGATCAAACACCATGACGGGTAGGAAGTTTTTCCTGGTTACCCCTACTGCTGTTGCCATCCTTTCTAAGGATTCTTTCCATCTACCATGTATTTATCTTGTAGGTTCAGATGTATATATACCACCTCCTCTGTTAGAATGTAAGGTCCTTGAAGGCAGAAATTGTTTTGCTTTTTCTTGTTTTGCTTTGCACAGTGCCTCGATATATAATAAGTGTTTAACAAATACTTGTTTATTTCTTTAAGAGAGTACACATAGACTACTACTTGCATGAAAGTTGAACAGACATGAGACTTATTTTCAAATATTTTAGAAAATGATGACCATGCCGAATTTTATACTAATATCACTCTAGGAAATTCACAGTACATCTCAACAAGCAAATCAGTCTTTTAATAGAGGACCTAAAAGATACATAGAACTATGTAAAACAAACTTGTAAATTACTAAATATAGTTTACCTATCTGCCCTTTATTGAAAATATAAAAAATTCCTATATTTTCTGATAAATTCTTTGTGGACAAATATATTAGTGCCTATACTGAAGACTAATATACAGTATTACATGTAAGCACATTTCTGAACAGAACAATAAAGTATTTTGTGAGCATATTTTCTTTAAAAACAAAAAAAACCTCTTACCTCTGTCTGCTATTCTTTTCATCAACTGATGCTCGCCCCATTTAATAAGATATTTAAGGATATCTTGTTCACTTGCCTACAATACAAATATATACACAGTATTTTCATCTAAGTGAATTTTCTTAAGAAATACACATTCCACCTTTTAATGACATACTATACCATCACAGACAAAAAGAAAAGAATGAATAGAAAGTCAAGATTAGAACTAAGGTAAAACAATTGTTTTGAGAAAATAATCCATCCCAGAAATATAAGATCATATATACACAAAATAGGAAAAAAAAGGTCTTTGGAGCAGCTAGGTGTCACAGTAAATATACCACTGGCCCTGGAGTCAGGAAGACCTGAGTTCAAATCAGACCACAGATACTTTACATTTACTAGCTGTGTGACCTTGGGCAAGTCACTTAACCCCAAATGCCTTGCCTTCCCCCTTCCAAAAACCCCTCAAAAAACAATTTAAAAATCTTTGTAACTAATCACTTAACTGTTATTGGTCTTTTTACTTTTTTCATCCTGAGTCATAGAGACTACATTCCAAAAAGGTATTCTAATCTAATTGGCAAAATTATCCACTGGCAATTTACCAACTTTGTATGCTGTTCAACCTGTTTCCCAATTTCTGTACTTTCCAGGAAAAGCAACTCAACCTCCAAAACCAGTCACTGGGAAGAGTGGACGATTCTTACCTCTCATATACCTACATATGGTTTGTATGAAATATTAATGGATCAAGAAGTTACTAAACAGAATTTTCAATAAATGGGTATGGGACACAAATAAAAGAAAGGATTTGCTTTATATGAGAGGTGATATTTGCATAAAAAAGAAAAAGATTCAAGACCACTGAATACTTGACTAAAATGAGGCAATTTTAGGACCCAGTACAAATATATAGAAAAAAATCAGATGGTTCAATATAAAATTTTAGCAAAATTAATATTGGATAGGGTCCAAGAGAAAACCCCCCTGCATATCTGCTTAATCCCTACCTTTGTGATTAAATGGTTAATTTAATATATTATTACACATATATAATAAAAATAAATATGATAAATAAAATAATAAATAAATCATAATAATTTAATAATTACTATGGCTAAGAAAATTTTGTTTAAATGACAAACTTAAAACTATTATTAGGGTAAGGTGAATTTTATATTTTAGCAAACTAAAATGAACTTGAGTTTTTGTTATTAACTGATTTAATCACCTCTATTTATTCTAAACCAATAACAACTATATATTAAACCTAAAAATTCCTATCTTAGTCCTGGTGACTAATGCCACTCCAAAGAAGTTTCCTATATTATTCTAAAAATAGGAATATGATGTATTATAATTATGGGAACTAATAATCTGGTGTTTGTGGAACACACACATGCCATAGCTCCTTTTAGGGTGACACTGATCAACCTGTGCACAAGGATGTACTTTAGCAATTGAAAGAATACTCTCCTCTCCTGTGTATAAATCTGCTATGGGTATCTTTTTGTTAGTTTATGATACTTATGGTGTAAAGAATGGGGCATCTGGACACCAGGAGTCTAATCTAGGCCCTGTGCCACATGGCAAAACATTTTTATCTTTTTAGCCTTGTTTATCCCATCTCAAAGACAGTTTACTTTATAATGATAAGGGAATAATTTATTACCTGTAAGTAGTCAGATTGGATAGCAGTAAGAAGATGGTCTTTGCTGAGTTCATAAAAAACATCTGAAGTCATGATTTGAGTAAATTCCTCACAGAGGAAATGTAAAGCTTGTCTGTGCACCCACTTAGAGCCATAAGGATGAGAACTCCACTTGAGGATAGCAATTAAGGTATCTAATGAGATGCTCTCAGCAATAATATCCTCACAACCTAAAAGGAAATGTAAATAGTTATCATTGAACATAAATGTATATGGTACTGTATAAGATTAGAGCTTTTATTTTTATTTTTTAAGTTCTTTTTTTTTTGTAATTTATTTTTAGTTTACAATATTTGATTCCACAAGCTTTTGCATTTCAGATTTTTTTCCCCCCTCTCCCCAAGATGGCATGCAACCTGATAGACTCTACACACACATTCACATTAAACATATTTTCACATTAGTCATGTTGCAAAAGAACTATAACCAATGGAATGAACCATGAGAAAGAAGAAACAAAACAAAACCAAAAAAAGGGGAGAGTATGCTTCGCTCTACATAGTTCTTTCTTTGGACGTGGATAACATTTTCCATTATGAGTTTCTGGAATTGTCTTAGAACCTTGTATTGATGAAAAGAGTCAAGTCTATCAAAGCTAGTCATTGCACAATGTGGCTGTAACTGTACAATGTTCTCCTGGTTCTGCTCCTCTCACTCAGCATCAGTTCATATAAGTCTTTCCAGGTTTTTCTGAAGTCTGCCTGCTCATCATTTATTACAGCACAATAGTATTCCATCATGTTCATATACCACAATTTTTTCAGCCTTTCCCCAACTGATGGGCACCCCCTCAATTTCCAGTTCTTAGACACTACAAAAAGGAGCTGCTCCGAATATTTTTGTACATGTGGGTTCTTTTCCCATTTGTATAATTTTTCTGGGATATAGCCGTAGAAGTGGTATTGTTGCGTCAAAGGGTATGCACATTTTTATATCCCTTTGGGCATAGTTCCAAATTTAAGAGTAGAACTTACAGAACTATTAATATTGCATAAGGCAAAAGGTGCCAACTACTTGATGGAAACTGATGATTCAAGTAATGAGATCATTACTTGAAAATGGTCAGAAATGTCTACCTTGTTCAAAAGAAAACAGGAGGGAGAGGAGAATAATACTACATATCAAGAAAGTATCCTCTTATCTGGAAGTCCACAAACCTGAGGGAGGATCATGTCATAAAGTATTACACAGAAACAAGTTAGCCTTTTGGGAAGAAATATACTTTGGAATATTTGGCTATAAAGACAAAATAGATACTTTTTGGAAGGCAGTCAGAAAAATCAATATAAATAAAATCTATGACAATATGATCATGTCCCCAACAGCTGGAGGAAGAGAAAAACTAAGTATGGTTAGCTATATATATATAGCTTAGTTTTCAAGAAAGACCTCAAAAATTTCTGAAAGATAAGTTAAGATCTGAGATTCAAATAATTAATTCAAGAGATTTACTAAATGCCCTCTGTGTGCAAAGGTACAGTGGAACTGCAACAAAAGAATATATAATATTTATCTACAGTACGAGGAAGGATAAAGCAAATGCTCTTAAGAGATACGGAGTATCTAGAAGTTTAGAGGAGGGTGAGATTCCTTCCAGCTGGTGGGAAGAGGTTGGATCAGATTTCAGGGAAGATTAGGTATTTAGCTGGGCTTTGAAGAACAAAGATTTTATAGGCAGGAATGGGAGAATGGAATGGCATGA
Organism: Pseudocheirus occidentalis; assembly: GCA_028646575.1. Taxonomy (NCBI): domain Eukaryota; kingdom Metazoa; phylum Chordata; class Mammalia; order Diprotodontia; family Pseudocheiridae; genus Pseudocheirus; species Pseudocheirus occidentalis. The sequence continues at coordinate 5,295 of JAQQSW010019052.1, read as the reverse complement.
ATAAAGGAACAGAGCACACGTTTGAAAACCATCGAATAATCAGTTGTGGGGATTAGAAAAGGCTTCCTGTAGAAAGTAGAATTTTAGTTGGGATTTGAAGGAAGTCATGGAGAAAGAAGAGGAGGGAGAACATTCCAGAATGGGAGATAGCTAATGAAAATGCATGGTCAGGAGATGGTTAAAGGAATAGTAAGGAGGTCAGTGTCACTGGATCACAGAATACATAAAGAAGAGGTTTAAGAAGAATGGAAAATTAGAAAGAGGCCAGGTTATAAATGACTTTCAAAACCAAAAAGGAATTTTTGTTTGATTCTGGAAGTGATAGGAAGGCACTGGAATTTATTGAATGGGAGGTGGGGGTGGTGAGAAAGAGGTAGCATGGTAAGACCTGCACTTTAGAAAAATCAATTCATTAGCTGATTAGAGGAAGGACTGGAGTAAGGAGAGACACGAAGCAGGGAGACTAATCAGCAGACTAATGCAATAGTCAAGGTGTGAGGCGAGCACTTTCACCAGGATGGTGGCAGTATTAGAGTAAAGAAGGTGGTGTAAAGGAAAAATAGGCCCTGGAAGTTGATTCCAAGTGAGGTAGTGAGAGATGGTGAGGAGTCAAGGATGACAACCACGCTGTGAGCCTAGGTGACTGGGAGCATCAGTATCATCAACAGTAATAGGGAGGTTAAGAAGAGGTGAACACTTAGGGGTATAGACAATGAGTTGAATTTTGAATATGTTATGTTTAAAATGTATAGGATATACAACTAAAGATATCCAAGAGACAACTGGAAATCTGGAAAGAGCTAAATAAAAAGATCTGAGAATTATCTGCATAAAGGTAACTGAATCCCTTAGAAACTAATAATATTACCTGGGGAGAGAGTGAAAGAGGGACAGACCCTTGAGGGAAAACCTATAGTTAACAGGCATGACCTAGATCTAATAAAGAGATAAAAGGAGTGGTCAGATGGGGAGAAGAACCAGGAAAGAGTAATGTCACAAAAAGCTGGAGAGAAGACATTATCAAGAGGAGGGGAGGCACTGGCAATGAAAAAAGATTACACAGGGGTCGAGACAGATGAGGACTGAGAAGAGGCCATTAGACTTGGAGATTAAATTTTTTTGTAGACTAGGGGACTTATTTGTAGTCAGAACAAGAGACAGGAGACAGACAGGAAGGGTCTGAAAATATGTGTTTGGGGGAAGATGCCTGATAAAACAAAGAATCAGAAAAATCTAGCCCAGGAAGGTAAAAGGGAAAGCGTCAACTTTACTCTCATTGAATTTGGCTTAGGGAAGGAATGGGCATCTAAACTGGGCATCTTGCCACACAGGCAGTAGGGGGGATGGGGATGAGAGGCGGGATGACAGAGGGGAGGGGCAAGGTGGAAGGGAGGGCTGCTGGAAGCTTGCACTTCTATAAAGGGACAGGGACAGGGTAGAGAATAGAATAAGGGGCGGGGCAGGATAGGAAGGAAGGACATATAATCAGTCTCTCACAATATGTCCACTGTGGAGATGTCATGCATAATTACACATGTACAGCCCGTATTGAATTGCTTGTCCTTCCAGTAGGGGTGGGTGATGAGGGAGGAACCAAAAGAATCTAGAATTTAAAATTCTATAATCAAATGTTAAAAAATACACACACACACACACACACATATATAATTATTATTAACTACATGCAACTGAGAATTAAGATATACAGGCACTGGGATAGGGAGACCCATCCTGCCCTACCAGAAAGTTAGAGGGGCAATGGAGGAAGACATAGGAGGAGCAGATTGGGGAGGGGCTTTACAGTGGGATCGCTGTTTTGGGATTGTGGGTAAGGGAAAGACAGGGAGAAAATTTGTAACTCAAAATCACACGGAAATGAATGATGTAAACAAGAAAATAAATAAAATAATTCCAAAAAATAAAAATTAAAAAACCTCATAATAAATAAATAGAGAAATCTAGCCTTCTTGGAGAACATGAGAGAATTTCTTTTTTAAAGATAGGAGGATGATATCTATAGTAGAGCATGGATGAAAAAGAGAAATGAAGGAAGCTACAGTAGTTCCTACAAAATAGTCGCAACTTCAATGAAAGAGAAATGGGAGTAGGTAGGGAGATTTGAGGTCTCAAGTGGTTTAGAACAGTTTAACAGGAAGATATTGATAGTCAAAAAAAGGACTGCAGAATAGTAGGAAGGTACAACACAGCAAATGTAGCAGTGATTAGCAAGACATGAGGAATATATTCAAGACCGGGCACTTGCAAGACAAGAGCAAATAAACGTTCAAGGGGGTTAGGGATTCTAGAGCAGGGTTTCTTAAAACTTTTTCCTCTTCTGACCCCTTTAGCATTTTTTAAACTGTGGGTTGCAATCCCATATAGTCTTAAACCCACAGTTTAACAGAGAGGCTGTGGTTCAAGAAGGGAATGAGAGCTTGAGGGACATGCTGATTATCAGGTACAAAGTATGGCTAAGCTAGGTGGAAGAAATGAAATTAAAGAGGTTAAGGACTCAGAGTATTAGAAGAGACTCATCAACATGGATACTATAGTCAAAAAGAGTGACCCCGCAAGCAGTAGGATCTCAAAAGCAAGTGTAAATTAGATGATGAAAATATATAAATTGGATTTGGATTCCCAAGTCCAGAGAAAAAAACTGATGGGGTCTGAATGCAGATCAAATCATACTTTAAAAAAAAAAAAAAGCTTTTCTTGGGTGATTTTTTTTTTGGCTGTTTTCTTTCACAATAATTAATACTGAAATATATTTTGTGTGACTGCACATGACTAACCTATATCAAATAAGCTTGCAATCTGGGGAGTGGTAAGGGAACAAGAGGATTTGGAAGTCAATTAAAAAAAATGTTAAAAATTGTTTTTGCATGCAATTGGGGAAAAGTAAAATATTAAATACTGTGGTACCTTGACACAGGTGCACTTTGAGGGTACCAACTAACGAGATTTCCAAGATACAGAGTTGTCACTAGGTTGATTTTTTGCTTTGAAATGTGAGCCAAAATTTGAGGTCTGAACCACTGCTAGCTGGTTCAGCAAATGCCACAACTCAATACCTTGCCAATGAAGAAACTTAAGTTAAGCAAAAATAAAAAAAGATATTGTAGCAATTAAGTTCAGGGATAAAGTGTAGCATTAAGAGTCGAGTAAGTGAACAAAAGTGACCGAAGGAGCAGGAAACAAAACTCCTCTAACCTCCTCCCATCCTCCACCTCCGCCAGTATCTGCCAGTAGCTCAAGTAATCCAATATCCAAGGTAAATATACACTTTATAAAACCAGTTTCTTTACATTCTCTTTTATTATGTTTTTCTACAATATTTGTTATTTATAAATACTTTTCTTGTTTAAAAACACGTAACAAAAAAATACTGGGGTGGCATTTTGGGGGCTGGAACAGATTAATGGCATTTCAATTAATTTCAATGGAGAAAATTGATTTGATATACAAGCAAATTGAGTTATGAGCTCAGTAATGGAATGAATTAAACTCATAAGCCAAGGTACCACTGTACCAAGATATGGAAGAACTATATACATATAACCATAAAACATTTTGCAGAAAAGCCTAAATAAAAGCAGAAATATTAATTGCTCATGGTAAGGTTGAGCAAATATAATAAAAATAATGCTATCTAAATTAACTTACTCACTCAGTGCTGTATCAACCTAGCAAAGGATTATTTTATGGAGCTATAAAATATAAGGAAACTTAATTGGAGGAACTAAAGGTAAAGAATCTTAAAGTAAACAATGAAAAAAAGGTGGGAAAGGGAGCCTTGAAACCCTAGTTTAAAACTACTCACCTTCGAAAGAGCAGATTAATTTAAAATAAAAAATGAGGCATATAACTTTTAGGCATGACCAAGGTGGAAAGTTGTTTTGCTGGATGTTTGTTGTTGTTGTTCAACTGGAGAGAGTTTAACAAACTTGAATGACTAATTGTGATTCTAGAAGATCAAGGATGAAGAGTACTACCCATTTGCTGAGAGAAAGAATGGTGATATACCCAGAGCGTAGGATGAGATAGCTGTATTTTGGACATGGCCAACATGGGATGTGTTTTGCCTAACTAGGCTTTTTTCTCCCCTTATTGGAAGAATAGGGTGAAGTTAGATTCTAAGGGCTTTAAATGCCAGAAAAATTTTAATTTTATCCTAGAGAGAAAAAAACTCGAGCTACAGAAGCTTCTTAAGGAGAGGAGTGAAATGAAACAGACAGGGTTTGTTTCATATTTTTATTTGTATCACCTAACACGCTGTAAGTACTTAATAAACGCTTGTTGGTTGACTAAAGTTGCAAAGAACAGATTCAGTTTGATGCAATGAAAAATCTACTAACAAGCAGATGTATTCAAGAGTACCACTCAATAGAGACCTTTATGCAGAAGACAAATGACTTCTTACCGGGAATATTGTGGGAGAGAGTTCCTGTTTAGCTGTAGGCTGTAGTAAATGGCCTCATAATGACAACATTCTGTGGTATAACAATCCAGTCAAGTAATAGTAAGAGATGAAACGAAATAAGCTACATCAAAAAAATGAGCTCCTTGTAGCTTTAATGTTCAAGTACAAGTTGACTAACAATCTGCCAGAAATGCAACAGAATTATTTCCATGCAACAAGGCTGATAGTTTAAAAGGCCCCTTTCTATTCTATGAAAAACAAATTATAGACTTATGTAAGAGATTAATCTGTAAATTAATTAAAATGCTTAGAAACAGAAGATCAGGTAGAAGCAGCAAGGTCCCGCAGCTCCCACACCACCACCCTAAACACCCATAAAATATGAGCCCAGACAAATTCTAGGAAAGTCTAGGACTCTCAGACTCACACAAAAATACAGAGAACACAGCTCTCACTGAAGGCAGCTTGGCAACAGGGACTCAGCCCGGCCTCCGGAGGGAAGGCTGGAACAGCCGGAAGCCAAGACTGCGGCCAGGCCCAGGCGGTGGGAAGGAGCTGAGCCGAGCCCTGCAGCCAGCCTGCAGTGGTTCTACAGCCTCCACCACCTCCACATCTGCCAAGATGTGAGGAGCAGGACGGGAGAGGGGCAGCTCGCACTGCAGTGGAGCAGAGACCCAGCCAGCCCAAAACCGCAGCCGTGGCCAGGCAAGACCTCAGGGCAGCCATGAGAAGCAGTGGAGCCTCCCAAACAGCAGCTTGAGTCTACTTCAAAGAAAATCTAAAGCACTGGCCTAAGATCTTTAAATCTTCAGACACGGTTAGTGAAAGTGAAACTTTGAAAATTAATTTGGGAGATAAAGTAGTTCGGCCATTCT
>JAQQSW010019051.1:0-11125 GCA_028646575.1 Pseudocheirus occidentalis | reverse complement strand
TGAAGTAGACTCACACTGGCTTGGGAGGCTCTGCTGCTCCTCATGGCCGCCCTGGGGCCTTGCCTGGCTGCTGCTGTGGTTTTGGGCTGGCGGTTCTGGGTTCGAGCTGCCTCTCCCGTCCTGCTCCTCATGCCTTGGCAGATGTGGGGGTGCTGGAGGTTGTAGAACCACTGCAGGCTGGCTGCGGGGCTCGGCTCAGCTCCTTCCCACTGTCCCAGGCCTGGCCGCGGTCTCAGCTTCTGGCTGTTCCAGCCTCCGCTCCGGCTGCGCTGAGCCCCTGCTGCCGAGCTGCCTTCAGCGAGAGCTGGGTTCTCTGGATTTGTGTGAGTCTGAGAGTCCTAGACTTTCCTAGACTTTGTCTGGGCTCATATTTTCTGGGTGTTTAGGGTGGCGGTGTGGGAGCTGCGGGACCTTGCTGCTTCTACGCTGCCATCTTGGCTCCCTTCGACCTTTGAGGAGGTTCTTAATCCTGAAAAGCATTCCCTCATTCTAATGCCAAACTAGGCCTATATTCATGTATGTAAAATTCCTAGATCAATAGGGGTTGCTTGTTTTACCTTCTTTGATCTGAATGGGCAAGTGGGTACATGCACAAATGACTGAGCTACATATGATAATAGGATACGTATGCATATATATATTGTATATGGGTGATCTGTATATCCTATTTAAGATAAATATTGAGTAAGCCCACATAGATTGCCTAAATGTATAGAGATAGTGTTATAGAGTGCTATAGATACACCTGTTGACATACATACATATACATGTATATGTATATGTATATATACAATACACACAAAGACACATATACATATACATGCACACACATATGTAAGTACATATACACAGATATGTGTATATACACATATGTATATATACATATATGTATGAGCATGTATACACACATACATATATAATCTGAGACCTTGCCTGCCTCTACAGAGACGGGGGGAGTCAAGCACTGTTCCTGTGCCACCTGCATGCTGGCTGAGTATAGGGAATAGGGAGGGGTATAGACACCAAGAGTCCTGGGAAGCTTTGCACTCTTTTCTCCTGAATCTGAGAAAGATAGCAGACTAGATCCCATAGTTAGACTTAAGGGGAAGGAAAGCCTATTTACACTTGTTAGCTTAGTACTTTCTCATCAAATATTGGTTACACAAAAGATCATCTCAAATATCAGATAGTAAGTAAATCCACTTATTAAAAAAAAACAGAAAAGGTGAAGTTATTTAGATTAGAATACACAAGGACTATCCAAGAGTGAATGAGCTCTTTATCCAGGAGCAAAATAAAGTCTCAAATTCAGAAAGAGGGACCAATCTCGCCCAAGTTAAAGTGTCCACAGCCTTTAGGGAAGCAAGTTAGAAATCAAGGACATGTTGAGGAGCTGGCTTCCCCTACGTATATGCAACAGCTCTCTTCACAAGTCTCAGGAACCTCAAGATCTCTGGCACCAGCTCTGTCCATTATGCAGAGGCACAGCATCCCATCTAGCCTTCTCTCCAGAATTCCAGAGCCATATCATCTCTTTATACATATTCAGTTACGTGCAAAATATCTCAGGCTTTGTTGGAAGTCTGGTAATCCAAACACACACACACACACACACACACTCACACATATAAAGACGCAATGGCATATGGAGACCAGCTACACACAAAAAGTCTAAATATATATATTCCTATATTCCTTGTGCCCACATCTATTGGAACATAGAGGCTAGATTTAGAACAGGACACACATATATGTAAAAAGAGATATGAAAAGAAGCTTGAGATTCAAGATAAAATACAAAGAGAAAGAACAAATATACCATCCAGAATTCCGAACAAAGGTTCACTGATGGCTTTTTTGATGAAAAATCTCTGGTCTAAGTATGTGACAATTCTTAATTCTCTTATACACTGCACCCCACCCCCTACTGCCCACATCTTCCACCTTTGTTCAGGCCCTCATTACCTCTTGTACTTAAGAGGAATTTGAGTAATAGGGACAAGGACTAGACCTACCATTTCATTTGCATAAAGAACTCCCTGTGAAGAAACTTTCTACCAATGAAAGTGAGGAACTTTGGGGGGTTATCTATAATCTTAGAGAGTTGCCTAGAGTCCTGAGAAATTAATGACATGCCCAGGGTCACACAGCCCATCAACATCAGAGGCATATGACTTTAAGAATTCCTGACTTCAAAACCAATTCTTTTGCCTGCACATTTAAGGGGCATATGTTAGGATTAATTACACTGCTTAATGGAAGCTTGATTTTGGCCTTAAGAACTAAAATTAAAAGTGAAGCCTCTATGTGCTTATGGCAGGTAATTTTTCTTCTATATTATTGCCCATCTATCTGCTAAGTATGGCAGCATTTCAAAATGAAGAAAGTAACTTCATCTTCAAAAAAATCTGAGGACTCTATATTTGAAAGGCACCCTGTCAAAAAGGTTACACCGGAAAGATGTTAGAACTAATTTTTCTCCAGCTTGCTCAGTTATTGAGCGGAGATAAGTTTGAAAAACATTGGGGTCTCATTTCTCTGAAATGTGAAAGGAATCTGGTGACATGACTGCTTTTACTATTCAGACAGTATGTCCACAGATTGTGTATACTGGTTCCAGAAAAGGAGAGCACTTAGGGAAATCAAATCTGAGGAGAGTAAAGGACAGGGAGCAGTTATTTATTCTGGATCTCTAGGATTTTTTCATATAAATACCAGGAAAACTCATTGACTCCAGCTGTCAGATTATTTTTTTTGGTCAGGAACTTGTCCTCAATGGCAGTGTCAAAGGGAAGTAATAGATTCAGGAAATGCTTTTATATTATGGCCTTGGGAAAGATATTTTTCAGAATCAAAACTCTGTGTGTGTGTGCACGCACATGTGTCTTTGCCATATCATCTTTACAAAGTGAAAAGGAGACAATAGTAACATCAACAACCCAGGTTCCTGTGATTCCTTAAAATCCATAAAACATTTTGCCCATGATGACTTTATATGGTATTATTATCCCCATTTTACAGATGAGGAAAAAAAGCTCAAAGAGCTTTGGTGGCTTTCTCCTGATTGCATATGTGTCAGAGCTGCAATGTGAGCCCAAGTTTTCAAATCCAATATTCTATCCACTCCACTACAATATGCATTTCTTGTCAAAGTGTGAAACTCCTAGTAATCCCTCAAGGCCCAGCTCAGACATCACTTCCTTTGTAAGCATTCATTGTTCCTTTTTAATCAGAAATGAAAGATTCTCTTAAGTGACACGTTTCACTTGGCTCCTCCTCCTCTTCCTCCTTCTTTCTTCTCCTCTTCTCCCTTTGTCTACATGAGGAATCATAACCTTACAAGTGGATGCTCTTTTTAAAGGAGTATTATTTTTTATCTATTATGCTTCACAGGATATTTTGGGGTTTGTTGGATAGATTTTTTTTTACCTATTTATTTGTGCTATTATTATTTATTTTAAAAAAACTGGGAAAATTTTCCTCTTTTGTCTCATGGAATTTTCATATATGACTTCTTGAAAGATAGCTCTGAAAAACCAGGCTTTGAAAAACCTCTTTGTGATGCTAATGTAACTACTAGTCTGTGCACTTACATCCATTTTGCTGTGGCTTTCACTGATGGGCCAATAAGCCTTAGCCCAAGCCTCACTAGCTCACTGTTAGGGTTTTGATGGCTTAGACTCTAAATGATTCTCAACCTGTGGGTTATGGTCAATTTGTAACAATGAAAATACATCCTGCAAATTAGATAGATTCATAACAGTAGCAAATTACAGTTATGAAGTAGCAACGAAAATAATTTTATGGTTGGGGGTCACTACAGCATGAGGAACTATATTAAAGGGTCGTGGCATTAGGAAGGTTGAAAACCACTGGTAGAGTAAGTGTAAATAGCAATTGTTTCTATTGGGGCCAGAAACTCTGAGAGTCTTTCTTTCCCAAACTGATTCTTTCATGAAGGCAAACTAGGCCATCTTTTGCCCCAATTCTTATCTAACCTTTAATTACTGAATGGGCATGGCCTCAGACAGATTGAGCCCTGGGAAAGACCTTCTGTTAAAAAGGCCAAGGTCTCCCACTGCATCCTGGGTCATTGTGACTTGATCCCAATGACTCTGGTGTAGAGAGTGAGACTAATGACCTTGCACAGATCCAGCTCATTTACATCCAATTCACTTGCAAGTCAAGATGACACCCACCTGACATCACTGGTCCTGCTCAAGAAAGAAAGATGAACAATAATAACAACAAATAACAATTATCATAACAATTATCCTCTGTACTACCTCTAGGCATTTATTTTGCGGAAAAATCACATGAATTTAAGTAAGCATATACAAAATGTTTGCAAGGTAAGTATCAAGTAATTTCAGGGTTTAGATAGGCACGAGTAGCTTTGGAGATCAGGAAAGGCATCATTTAAGAGGTAGTCTAGACCTGAGCAATAAATCAATCAACAAACATTTGTTAAGTTTTCACTATGTGCAAGGCACTGAAGAAAAAAAATGAAAAAAAAATGAAATCAGACTCTTCCCTTATGGAACTCTCATTCTAGTGAGCCTTGAAAGAAGTTAGGGATTCTGGGAGGTAGAGGAGGTATGGGGAACAAATCTGGCAAAGACACAGCAACGGGTATTACAATGCCTTGTGTGTGAAATATAGCAAGAACAACAGTTTGGTTGCTCTGTAGAATGTATGAAGGAGATCAGTATGTAATGAATCTGGAAAGGTTGCCTGGAGCCAGCTTGTGAAGGGATTGAAATGCTAAACAGAAGAGTTTGTATTTGATCTGAAGACCAATAGGGAGCATCTTATTTTTATTGATCAGATGAATGGTATGGTCATGCGTGTGTTTGAGGAATAACACTTTAGCAGCTGTGAGGAGGATAGTTTGGAGAATGCAGAGATTTGAAACAAAGCAGGCAAATTTGGAGGCTATCCCAGAAGTCCAGGTGCGATGTCATGAGGGCTTGAACTAGACTAGAACCTGCGTGAGTAGAGAGAAGAGAGATAGATGAAACAGAAGCCGGACAGGTAGAATCAGATGACTGATGCTGTCCACCTGACTGACTAAAAGTACCATTGTGACTTCATGTTAGACAGGAGCCCAGCTCCCTGAAGATTCACTGGATCCTGGCTGACTTTGAATGAAAGTGGAGACCAAAGCTAAGGAGGATCAGATAACTTTGTTCTCCATGGCAGCAGGTCAACATGAGGTGAGGAGGCATCTACCTTTTCTCTTATGTCTCCTGGAAGCTTGTGAGATGAGGTGAGGGATGGGGGTGGGGGTGGAATGCAGCAGAATAGATGGGGGGATCTACCCCTACAGCACTCCCTACCTTTTGTACAGCACTCCCAGCATTCCACAATGACCAGTGCTCGTTTGATTTATAGAGAAAAACTCAAAGACAGCAAAATGCCAACAATAAGCTGATAAGTTTACGTTAACTATGGTTATATAATAATGTGTCAGCATGGAGCAAGCCCAATGGAGTTGTTTACAGGCTAAGCTTATCAGCACAGCCCAAGTGCAGAGTGAGTTTTTATAATTAATGGATCCTGGCTTCTTGTATCAAAACAAATCCATGCCACCTTACATGCAACTTCAACATACTACAACACAATGAGATTGGAAGAGAGAAAGGTTTGAGTGGGAAAAATGAGTTATGTTTTAGACATATTGAATTTGAAGTGCCCATGGGATATCTAATTAGAAAGAAAAACATTGTTTGTGATTATATAACAACATACTGAAGTATTACAATAAAATAATAGTAATAACAATTATAACTAGTGATTATAATCATTATATATAATATAGTACATTGTTTTATATTTTGTATTATTGTAATGATTATAAAATATTATAAATGCTATTATAATGATATATGACAGAGTATTATCTATTATAGTATTATATATAGTATAATATACTATAGAACATAATGATATAGTATAAAATATAATGATATAGTTTAATAATTACAAGAAGTATTTAAAGTTTATAAAGTGTCTTACAAATATTTTCCCATTTGATCCTCATCAACAAAGGTGGAAAATAGGTGCTATTATTAGCATCACTTTATAGGTGAGGGAATTGGGGCTGACAGAGGTTCAGGGACTTGACACAGCTAAAAAGTATTTGAAGGTAGATCCGAACTCAGGTCTCCCTGATTGCAAATCTGGTTCTTTGCTTTATCTTTTATGCCAATTAGCTAGCTGCCTAAGACACTGTTCTTTCAGGATGGCATCTATGGAATCAAGATTTTTGGGATGTGGGTGGATCCAATATGGCAGAGTAGAAAAAGGACTTCCCCACGACTATGGCTTCCAGCTCCTCCAATACATGTAAAAACTGACTCTAAACAAATTTTAAAGCTACAGAATCCATAAAATGACAGAGAGAAACAAATTTCCTGTTGAAGGCATCCCGGCAGGCCAGTAGGGGAATGGGGAAGGCTATAAGAGAGAACAGATTGGAGCAAAGGGGTATTCAGTAGGCTAGCTATTTTGGGGGTGGGTGATAGGGGAAAAAAGGGAATAAAATTTGTAACTCAAAATCTTGTGGAAATGAATGTTGAAAACTAAAAATAAATGATTTGGAAAAATAAGATTTTGGGGAGACATAGACAGTTTAGTTCAATGAAATTCATCATTTATTTTGTGAAGGGTGCAGCATGATTCTGGGCAAGCCATTTCAACTCAATATCCCCAGGTGTCTTTCTAAGATTAAGTTGCAGAGTAGGTATTGATCTACATTGATAGACTATTTCCTCATTCATAGTTCTTTATGTTAAGAAATCATAGATCCGTTCCTTCTCTTCATATATAGCATATTATAATATACTATAATAGCCACTGGGGTGAAGGGAGAGAACCATGAATTAGTTCCTGTTCTCAAGGAGCTTGCTTTCTAATAAAATAAAGACATTTAAGAAAGAGTCTTCCTTTGAAGTCACTTGAGTTTATACTTCTGGTATAATCTGCTAGATTCCTTAGCAATAAGGATTTATTCTGTAGAAAACAACAGGAATAAGGAAATGCATTTTAATTCTTTTTAAAATTCAAATTAATTAATTTATTTTTAGTTTGAAATATTCACTTCCATAAGTTTTACATTTTCTCTGCCTCCCTCCCCTTCCCAAGATGACATGCAATCCAATATAGGTTCTACATATACATTCTTATTAAACACATTTTCACATTAGTCATGTTGTATAAAAGAATTAGAGTGCATGGGAGGAACCATGAGAAAGGAAAAACAAAACAAAACAAAAAAAGGAGCAAATAGCATGTTTTGATCTTCATTCAGACTCCATATTTCTTTCTCTGGATGTGGATGTCATTTCCCATCATGAGTCTTTTGGAGTTGTTTTAGGTCCTGTGTATTTTCATTATTTCCAGCTATTTAATGTTGGGAATGGGAAAAAATTAAGCTTTGGAAGCCATTTGTGCGAAATAGATGCACCATCTCACCTCCTGAAAGTGAGTATGTGATTGCTAGTGGCACCTCTCCATCTCTGTACTCAGGCACATTTACAAAGAGATGTTTTGTCTGTATTCTCAGAGGCATGGTGGAGTAAAGTATGTTTCACTTTAGCTGATAGATCCTAGCCAATGGGTTGTCTTGTTTACAGAGGTTTTAAAAATAGATTTGGGTTTCCAAAGAAGAGAAAAATAAAATGCAAAAGGAATGAAATTAGGTTGCAATCACATTGACAAACTCAAATCGGTACTGTCATATTATGGAGTACCTGGCCCTTAACTCTCTTGTCAGAGCAAGACAAAAATGCTATGAATTGGTAATAATATTAAGTACCTTGACAGTAGCCATCTTTCTAAACTCTTAAGTGAAAGAGTGGGTCATTTGCTTATGTTCAGTGCCATTTCTACTGATTTTATAAAACAAATTTTCTGTCTCTTCACACATAAGGATCCACAGAAAATGGTAATGAGTTTACTGAATTGCCAGAAAACATTTTTTGCTCACTTTGATCATCAAAACAAGAAATAAAAGTTTCACAAATGTGGTGGCAGATGTAGATTTTTCCATTAATTCACCCATTCAACAAATATTTATTAGGTATCCACTCTTCGTAGACCATTGATCTAGAAATGATGGTTGGGGGGGAGGGGAGAGGTGAAGGTCATAAAAATTGGATGAAACATGATCACTTTCTTCATAGAAATTATACCATACTCTCAGCCAATCCCTGCCAGTTCCTCTACTCGGAAGCCCGCGATCCAAGCCCATGTGACCAGGGCCAACTAACCCACGTGGGAGAATCGCGTGTTCTGCTCTTTGTGTCCCAGGAAGAAAGGAGCTTCTATCTTCCGAGCAGAGTCGGTTTCCGGGTAGACTCCTCCTGTGCTCCTGGCTTTAGGCAGTACTTTAAGAGCAGCAGCAGGCGAGAAGTGTCTGCCCTCCGGAGGAGGCTGTCCCAAGAGGTTTTCAAGGTGACCGCAGGACCAAGGTTCTGTTGCGTTGGTCTCTAGGGGGCTTGGGCCGAGGGGCGTTGTACTGGGTGAGAAGGATGCCAAAGCGAGGGAAGAAGGAAGTATCTGTGAAGGACCGGATCAGTGAGGAGGAGTTAGAGACTAAAGAACCTGAACCTAAGAAGACTAAGAAGGGTGCGAAGGAGAAGGAGGCAGCAGGGGAAGGATCTGTCACGTATGAGGACCACCCAGACCAGCAAACCTCACCTAGTGGGAAATCTTCTACACTCAAGATATGTTCCTGGAATGTGGATGGGCTCTGGGCTTGGATCAAGAAAAAGGGTCTGGATTGGGTAAAGGAAGAAGCTCCTGACATCCTTTGTCTCCAAGAAACCAAATGTTTAGAGAGCAAGTTGCCACCTGAGCTTCAGGACCTGCCTGGACTTACCAACCAGTAGTGGTCCTCACCCACTGATAAAGAAGGATACAGTGGTGTTGGTCTCCTTTCCCGACAGTGCCCACTCAAGGTCACCTTTGGCATTGGTGAAGAAGAGCATGATCAGGAGGGCCGGGTGATAGTGGCTGAGTTTGAGGCATTTGTGCTGGTGACAGCATATGTGCCTAATGCAGGATGAGGGCTGGTTCGACTGTAATATCAACAAAAATGGAATGAAGCATTTCGAAAGTTTTTGAAGGGGCTAAGTGCCAAAAAGCCCCTCCTGCTATGTGGGGATCTCAATGTAGCCCATGAAGAGATTGACTTACACAATCCCAAAGGGAACAAGAAAAACACTGGATTTACCCCACAGGAACGCCAAGGTTTTGGGGAGCTGCTCCAGGCAGTACCATTGACCGACAGTTTCCATCATCTCTATCCAGAGGCAGCTGATGCTTATTCTTTTTGGATCTACATGATGAATGCCCGAGCCAAGAATGTTGGCTGGCAGCTTGACTATTTCTTGTTGTCCCAGTCCTTGCTCACTGCCCTCTGTGACAGTAAGATCCGGTCCAAAGCCATAGGTAGTGATCATTGTCCTATCACCCTCTTTCTGGCATTGTAATTATTCTACAATTTAAACTGGATTCAGCAACCAGAAATCCAAGTCTCTTTCTGAGAATGCTATTGTTATCTACTTTTGAAATAGCTATTTGAGAATAAAGAACCATATAGGTCCAAAAAAAAAAAAGAAATTATACCATACTAAGAACCATGAAATAATATATGGAATGAACAAAGAGTAGCATGATTTAACAGTCAGAGAGTTGTCCCTATAGTCAGAAGGACATGGGCTCAAGTTTTGTCTTTGAAAGCTATTAATAGCTTTTATGACTTTGTGCAAGACACTTCTTAGCATCATAGGAAAGTCTCTAAACACTATGAAGTGCAGCCCAGTTGCCGATCTGAATTGGTAGGATTTTTTCCCTTAAACTGGAACTTTTCTGCACTAAAGAAACCATAGTTGCCATCTGAAAAATTCATGCATATCAGAATTTCATGCAAAGAGTCACATGAAGTCTGGGGTAGGAGTGTGCTGGGGTGCTTTTAACTGCTTCATAAGAGCCAATCATTGAATTTTTAGTTGTGAATATTTAAGCCTTGGAAATTAGCAAATGCAAAAACCAGGACTTGATTTGTTGCTTGGTTAATTATCTATACTTGAAAATTTGAGGGAAAAAATATCAATGTTTCAGATTAAACCTGAAAGTCTGTAGTTGAGTTTTAGATAAATGGTTGTTAAACAGAATACCTTTGGGTCTGAGGATGGGGAGGAGATGATTAGTGAGTGAGAAGATTTGGGAAGGAGTATTCAAGCTGGATTTTAAAGGATGGGTAAGGTTTTAATAGACAAAAAGAGGAAGGAAAGGCATTCTAAATATCTGGAAAAGCATGAGTAAAGACGTAGGTGTGAGAAAACATAGACTATAAATGAATCACTGTGCAATATAGAGTATATTGTAGAATCTAGTCCAGTTTAATTATTTAAGAGATGATGTGGAGGGCGGTAAGTATGAAACCAACATACAAAAATAAATTGGGAGCATTTTGATAGGGGCTTTGAATTTCTAGTAAAGAATTTAAAATTTATTTGATATACAAAAAGAAACTATTAAAAGGCTTTGAAGAGAGTACTAACATGATCAGATCTGTTCATGTGGAAGCTTAGTTCAACAGTTATATAAAGAGTGGGATAGAGGGGGCAGAGCCAAGATGGCAGCGTAGAAGCAGCAAAGCACTGCAGCTCCCACACAAACACGCTAAAAAACTCATAAAATGGGACTCGAAATAGATTTTCAAGCTCCAAAACTCTCCAAAAGACAGAAAGCACATCTGTTGCTACAGGCAGCGGAGCAGGTGAGGCTCTTCTCAGCAGTCTGGGAGCTGTGAAACCCCGGCTGGGTCAGGCCCTGGGGCATCGGGTGGGGAGCCTCGTCTATAGGAGAGCAGATCGGCTGCACTGGAGGCACAGTTACCACATTTATCAGGCCAGAAGAAAAAAAGGCTAAGAGAAAGGTCAGTAGATTTTGCTAACTCGGGAGGAGAAGAGCAGGTCTGGCCAAACTGCTCCCAGGGCAAGGAAGCAGTGGAAGGTGGCTGTAGCAGCAGGAACAGAGCAGCAGTGGCCTCACTGGGCTGCTTCAGAGCCCTCGGCCTGCAGATAGCAGGGGGGCTGAGGCGATCCATCAGGGC
>JAQQSW010019050.1:0-11125 GCA_028646575.1 Pseudocheirus occidentalis | reverse complement strand
GTCCCATTTTATGAGTTTTTTAGCGTGTTTGTGTGGGAGCTGTGGTGCTTTGCTGCTTCTACGCCGCCATCTTGGCTCCCCGCCGCCATCTTGGCTCCCTGTTTCACTTTCTAATAGGTAATATGAGAGATTAATATTTTAAGACTGAAATAATCTAGAATAATAAAACAAAATCAGATAAAAATTATACGGATAAAATAATAATATGATATTTAAGGTTTTCAAAATCCTTTTTATATATTATCTCATTTGATGTTCCTAATGACCCTACAAAATAGATGTTAGTATTATCCCCATTTTATAGATGAGGAAACAGGTTGAGAGATGTTAAGTGACTTTTGCAGTTTCATATAACCCTAAGTTTTTGAGATAGGATTTGAAATCAGTTCTTCCTGAATCTAAGTCTAACACTTCATCCACAACTTTCCCTAGCTGGATCACATTAAGTTAAAGCTTAAAAAAATAAACTATACCAGTATAGAATGGGATGCAATATTAAGTCATGTAAAAAGATCTGTGGGTTCTAATTAATCACACTGCACACAACACAGAAATAGGAGAGAAAGGAGAAAAGAAAAAGGGGAAGTAAAAGGGGGTGAGGGAGTTATGGGTTGATAAAAAGAAGGGTAACCTGAAAAAAAAATTCTTACTAAGGAGGGTAGATTTTTAAGAGGGCTTTAAAAGAAAAGAAAGCAGGTCAATGTTTCTGGGCAATGCTTGAGAGAAAGAGAAGAGGACAAGACAACAGATGCAAATTACACAAAAACTGTAGCATTAATGCTGACTTCATTTTTATCTCATTACCATCTTGTTATTTAATATAAAAGTGGATGGCAGATAAAGAGAAGGAAATGTACAACAGAATAGGATGGAAGGAAGTATATAATTAAGAGACAAGTGTGACTGTGAATGGGATGCACTTACTCATAAAGTGGAAGAATTAAAAATATATTATAAAACTGAATTCAACAATATGCTATTTTAACAGAAATATATTTAAAAGAGAAAGATAAACATAAGGTTAAATATATAGCATGATCAAAATCTAATATATTTTAACTGAAATTTTAATAAAACACGACTTAAAAGACAAAGTAAAGAAATTATCTTTTGTTGAAAGGCATCATAGAAAAGGAATTAATATTGTTACTAAACATGTAGCACCAAATGGCTTAGCACCTAAAGACTTAGAGACAAAGTTAAATGACTTATGGAACAAAATAAAGAGTGAAACTATAATAGCTGGAGCCTCAATTTACACTTCTTTGATTCAGATAAATCTAACAAAAAGTAAACAAAAAAGTGAAAACCTGAAAATTTTTAAAAAGTTAGGATATGATGGATCACTGGATAATATTGAAAAGTAATAACAGAAAGAAGTATACATATTCTTAGATATATACAACAACTTTGCAAAAATTGACCACATATTGGGAGATAAAACCTCACCAAGAAATGCATAAACCTAAAAATAACAAATGTATTTCATGAACCACAGGACAAGAAAATTATATAGAGCCTCTGAAGAAATCCTTAAAAATTCAGAACAAATTAAGGGAACTATAATTTCATTAAAGACAATGACTACAATGAGACAACATATTAAAAATTTGTCAGTGCAGTCAAAAACATCCTTAAAGAGGGAAAAATACAACTATAAACACAAATTGATTAAAGAAAGAGATCAACAAATGTACATGTAACTAAAATAATCTAGAAACGTTAAAAAATAAAACTCCCAATAAAACATAAAAATAGAAATTCTTAAAATCGAAAAAGAGGTTAACAAAATTAAAAGTAAAGCAAATCCACTGAATTAATAAATAAAATTAGGAGTTGGTTTAAGAAACTTTTAGATGGTGCAGTGAATGGAGCACTGGGCCTGGAATCAGGATGATTTGAGTTTAACTACAGCCTCAAACTTGTTAGCTGTGTAACTCTGGATGAGTAACTTAATTTCAGTTTCAGTTTCATCATTTATAAAATAGGGATAATAATAGCACTTACCTCCCAGATTCTTACAAACATTAAATGAGATAATAATTGTATATTATTGTATATGTATCTAATTTGTGTGCTTGGCACTGTGTTGGCAGCTAATAATTACTATTTAAATACTAGCCATCATCATCATCATTATCATCCATGAAAAGTAATAAAATAAAAACTAGTTAACTTTATTATTCAAAAAAGACAAAAAAGGGAATAATTCATAGCAAAACATTTTAAGGTGAATTCATAATCAATGAAGAAATTAAATAATTTTTCATGAACTACTGATCTTAATTATATATTGATAAAACTGACAATCTATATGAAATGGAAGAATATGTACAAAATCCTTCTTGGAATATTAGAAAAACAATTTGGTAGAAACTAAGTTTTAGATGTACAGCTTTCACCACATAGCAAGAGAAATTCCAAATAATTATATTACTTTGACATACAGGGTGACATCATAAACAGATTAGAGGATTACGTAAGAAATACTAGTGAGTTTCATAGACTGAATAGGACAGAAAGAATTTTAGAAGTTAAAATGAGAAATTTTGATTCCCTATTTTTTCTCCTACAAACAAATCCAATGCTCTCAAAATTAAAAGAGAAGAAGGTAATTAGGGAAAATGCTTGAGTAATTTTTTTTTCTGATAAAGCAATAATTTCTAAGCTGTATAGGATTTTATTTAAATTTATAATATCTATTCCCATAGATAATAGATTAATATATCTATTTCACAACTGATAAATTGTCAAAGCATATGAACAGGCAGGCTTCAGAGAAAAAAATCCAAACAACTAACAGTTATATGCAAAAATACTCTAAATCACTAATAATTATGCAAATTAAAAATACTCTGAAGTTCTGTCTCTAACCCATCAGATTACAGAAATTGGAGCAAAGATTTAAAAAAACCATGGAAAAACAAATGCATTAATTTACTGTTGGTGAAACTGTGAATTTGGCCCAGGCATTCTGGAAAGCAATTTTGAACTATGCCCAAAAAGGTATTAATTTCACCCCAGCAGTACCACTATATCTATGCCCTCAAAGAGATTAAAGAAAGAGGAAAACTATCCATATTAAAAAAGCAAACAAACATATATAGTAGTTTGTTTTGCAGTGGCAAAGAATTTGAAATTAAATGTAACCAATAAGTGGGGAATAACATTACAAATTATGTTGTATGAAAGTTATGAAATACTATTGTGCTACAAGAAATGACAAAAGGAATGGTTTCGGAGAAAGTTAAAAAGATACGTATGGACTGATGGTGAGCAAAGCATATAAGACCAGCAGAGTGTGGAAGAAAGATAACATTATAAAGACTAATAACTTAAAAAAAAAACCTTAGGAACTTTCATCATTAAACATGATATCTACCTCTGGCTGCAGAGATAATGAAGTCAGACTATAAAATGAGACTAAAAAAAAAAAAAACTTGGCCAATGAAGTAAATTTGGTTTTTTTAACTGAGAAGGTAGATCTAGTATGAAAAATAATTTCATTTAAAAATTCATTCAGCTAAATTAATATTGGTAGATATTCTGCAATATAACAAGACTGGTGGCTACTGCATATTTTTATCAGTTTACAGATAGCTGTCTTCTGTACCACACATACCCCCTTGCAAAAAAATAAAAAATAAATAAAAGAGGAAAAGAAAGAAAGGGAATCAAATAAAACACAAATCTACTGGACAATGTTGAAATAATAAGTTCTCATATTTAGCTAGATTGTTTCTTGCATAATCAAACACATCAATGCCATTGATTCAATCTGTCAAGAAAGACTTTGCAGGGCAGCTAGGCAGCACAGTGAATAGAGCACTGGCTCTGGATTCAGCAGGACTTGAGTTTAAATCTACCTTCAGTCATTTAACACTTACTAGCCCTGTGACCTTGGGCAAGTCACTTAACTTCAACTGCCCTGTCTTCCCCCTCAAAAAAAAAAAAGACTTTTCAGCTTTTAGACCCATCAAGAGTTCCACTGGTCTGAAAACTCAGTGTAAACCCCATACCCTAATGGAATATAAGAATACAGTTTCTGTAGATTTGTTTCTATGCTTACCAACCTAAAAATAAATAAATAAATAAATGAAGGACATTTCCCTGAGCATAAACAGAACCTTGGGATTCAGAGAATGTAATTAATAATCATCATATTTAAATTTTTATAGCACACACTATATGTTATGTTATGTGCTTGTGGCTATGTTCTGTGCTTTGTGTTATGTGCTTCACAATTATTTTCTCATTCAATCCTCACAAAAACCCTGGGAGGTTAAGTGCCATTACTGCCACTTTACAGATGAGGAAACTGAAGCAAATGGAGGTTAGGTAATTTGCCCGGTGTCTGAGGTCTTTGAACTCAGATCTGCCTAATTCTAGGGCCAGAGTTCTATCTAGTGTGCAAACAAGCTGTATCTAAGAATTTGGGGGGTATTTGTTATTATGATAGTCACCTTTCCAAAGACATCTTTCATTTCTTTTCTTGGATTTTATTATGAACCTGTTTACTTTGATTTGAATAACTAAATATGTAATTTGTGAGTGATAAAAGCTTACTTTTAAGCTAAAAGTAAGGTTGTTTCCTTTTGAAACTTTTCTGAGTCTAACATTTCTTTATAAGTTTTTATGGAAGTATTTTTTAAATTAAAAAAAATCATCTCAATCACTTAATAGGTTTGGAAAAGAAAGAAAATCATCACAAACAATATGATTAAATATAAGAAATGATTGATTGGGGTATCTAAAAGGCAACATTTTAAAAATTATGCCACAAAATTCCTCTCTGAAATATATTTCCAAGACCAATTTTAAAATGTAAGAAAACTATTCACTTTGTGTAATGAGTTCAGCCACCTTTTTGTCCTTAAAGTAAAACTAGAACATTTAATATTTACATGACTCTAATTACTCCCAAGGCTGGAAAAAGTAAATACTATCCATAAAATGAGAAAGTAAAATTAGCTGTACTGCTGAAAAAATTAAGCCCTATACAGAAACAATAGTTTTTAATAGGCAAACCACATAAATAAACCAGTCCTTGGGAAGTCATTTTCTATGGGCTATTGCTAATAGTAACAGGAAATAAGACACACATGTACATATATGTACATGAGGTCTTTAATTATTAATAATAATAATAAAAAGAAAAGAAATCTTTTACTAAAGTCTCCCACCAACAACTCATAGTAACATTAAGTTCTTGAAAACTAAGTCAATGGAACATCAGTTCTCGTAAGTCACACAATTAGGTAGGCTCCTAATATAGGTTTCATAACAGACACTATATCAATCAGATGGGAACAGATGAGTATTTTCAGAAGACTGAAAGACAGTTATTGAATTTTTAAACCTATAAACTCATGAGAAGTTATGAAACTTATGACTTTCATTGGTAGAAAGAGTACACATCCATGATGAAATCAAGTATTTTTCAAAATATGAAAGAAGAGATTAAATATTTCAAGTGAATTTCAAGAAATCTGGCACATTTGGTGAGTCAAAGACATCTTCATAAGCAGAAAAAATTATAATATCTTTCTCTTTTTCTGTCTTTAGACTTCACACATCTTTTCTTCAGTCACATTCAACAAATCACGATTACATAGGGTCTAAATTGCCTTTTAAGAGTAAAGGTTAATTGATTTTCCTTCCCAACACAAACACTATTTCTCAATAATTGTCTTTGAATAAGTTCTATCTGCAGAATATTTTCTTATTAACCATTCAGAACTCAATGTTTTTGTTTTCTTCTTCATATTCATTATCCTTGAGACATAATTGAGTAAAGTAGACTTTCTCTGAGCACTGAAGGATGTATATGAATGAGAAAAGGGGGGATGTTCCAAGTTGGTAGATCAGCCCAAGCACACAGAGGACAGAATGAACATGATGGATCTAGAGCAGATGAAGTATACTGAGAAGTACTAAGAAATTAGGTCACACAGAGAGGTGCAAGATTATGAAAGTAATTGAAAGCTAGGAAGAGAAGTTAAATATAGAATTGCTGATACACATTTGGAAGAAAATTCATACGTCATCTAGTCTACTATCCTTACTTTACAAATTAGGAAACTAAGAGTAAGAAACTTTACATGACTTGCCCAAGATCACACAGCTAAGAAGTAAGACAATTTAAACTCATTTCATTTGATCATGGCACCATGGTCCCCTATGTGGATAGGAGACTTTAAGAAATCTTATTCTAACCCCAGCATGAGTTGTGTCTTTTAATCATTTTGCCCTATAATATTCACTTTTAGCAATTCAATTTTATCTAACATTCATTAAATACATGTGTGATTAAATACATGGCATTATGCTAGGCCATGGATATAAAAGAGTAAATAAATAAAACCCTGCCATCAAGCAGTTGGATTTTTTTTCTGCATGCAAAGAATATAACAAATGCCATCAGGATCAGGTTTACTCTCAGTTAAGGAGCTAAATGGTGCAAGGCGGGATCTGGAGTCAAGAAGACCTGAGTTCAAATTTGACCTCAGACACTTACTAGCTGTGGGATCATAGGCAAATCACAACTTCTGTTTGCTTCAATTTCTTCATCTGTTAAATGAAATTTAAAATAACACCTATTTCCCATGTTTCTTGTGAGCATCAAATAAGAAAAAATTGAAATGTGCTTAATATGGCATCTGGCACATAGTGGTTCTATATAAATATCAGCTACTATTTGTATTGAGTGGATGAGCAGCAGAATAGGGTAAAGAGGAGCTTACCATAGGACCTCCATGTAACAGATTCGGATTTTACTGAAGATTTTTTTTAACTAGGTGCTAAGCTTTGTTTTTTTCTTATTTGCTAAAAATCTAACTATAGTACTGTTAATAATTCCTAAATTTATTAACCTAAGCAAAGGTGTGGATGCCCCACCCTAGATATAATTATACCCTTAAAAGTTTACATTCAAAATAGGTCATATTTGGGAACCTATTTTTTTTTAAACACTTAAACTATTATCATCTAGATGTGCCTTGTAGCCAATCATTGCCCTCACTATATATACATATACATACATACATATACACATATATATGTATGCATATGTATATGTGTGTGTATATATATATATGTGTGTGTGTGTGTGTGTGTGTGTATGAGAGTATCTATATATGGATCTATAACTGAGAGAGAGAGGAGAAGTAGGGAGAGAGACAGAGAAAGAGATAGTGACAGAATGAAGCAGTTAACTCTGAGCCTAGAATCACGGAGACTTGAGGTCAAATTTGACCATATACATACACACATGCATGCATATGTGCACACACACACACTAGCTGAGTGACCTTGTTCAAGTCACTTCACCTCTATCTGCCTCAGGTTCCTCAAATGTAAAATGGGGACAATAATAGCATGTACCTCAAGGCATTGCTGTGAGGATCAAATGAGGTATTGTGAAGTGCTTAGCATAGTGCCTGGCACATAGTAGCTTACTAAACACTGATTTTTTCCCTCCCTCCCTCCCTCCCTTCTTTCCTCCTTCCATCCTTTCTTTCTTCCATCCTTCCTTCCTTCTTTCCTTCCTTCCTTCCTCCTTTCCTTCCCTCCTTCCTTCTTTCCCTCCTTCCTTCCTTTTTTCCTTCCATCCATCCTTCCTTCCTTCCTTCCTTCCTTCTTCTTTCCATCCTTCCTTCCTTCCTTCCATCCTTCCTTCTTTCCTTCCTTCCATCCTTCCTTCTTTCCTTCTTTCCTTCCTTTCTTCCTTCCTTCTTTCTTTCCTTCCTCCCTTCCCATGTTTCAAGTCAAAATGGAAGTACATAGAAATTGAATTCCAAAAGAAAATAATTTGAGATGCATTTCAGTGATGGTTTTGCTTAAATGAATGAATGAAAAGAGAATTTTGTGTCTATTGTCTGTTAGTCATTGTGTTTGGAAATGCTGAGAGCAGGGAATGGTGGCCTGGAAAGTGAATTTAAGTCCTAAAAATGGTGAGCAGAGTCAAAGGGAAAATAATTGTCATGCCCTTTGCAAAAACATTGGTACTATCATAGTGATTTCTTTAGAGTTCCTAGAGCAAGATTAGGGAGTCCAATGGCCAGAGAGCAAGATGCTCAGGGTGGAGGGATATAAAATACAGGTAGAGGCTGGCCCATCTTACTCAACTATTCACCAATCCAAAGAGCTTAGCCCTGATACTGTATTTCCAAAGCTGACTTGGCTAGATGAGTCAGCTATGAGGGAAGGGGGGAAATGGTGTAGGAGGAGGAGGAGGCCAGGGAGGAGGATTTGTTCTCTGAAGGGCCAATCTGAAGGTCACAGGAAGAAGGGACCATGATTACAAGACATTCAAAGTGGAGGGGCTGAGAAATGTTCAGTGATCAACAAGACTAAAGAGGCTTAAAGATGAATTTCAAATATCTCCAACAACCCTCATCTATGCTATATGGTATCTTCTTTTTTTAACATTCCCATTGTTCATGCACACAGGCAGAGCTCAGTCTAAGGAAGTTATACAGAACAAAATTGGTGCTATCAAATATCTTTCCTTCTACCTCTATTTTTAATAAGAGGAACAGTAATAATAATAAATATATTTGTATTGTTCTAACATCTAAAAAGCACTCTATATGCACCCATATATATCCCATATATATGTATGCACATACATATATGTACATATGTTGTGTGTACATACACACACACATATATGAAGACATTGTGTTTCCTGTCATTTTCCATACATGAGAGAAATTCCAGCCTTACTCCCAACGGATCCTTCCAGCTTTCCTGAAAGATTTCATCAGGATAGTAACAGCTACAATTAGTGAGGGGAAAAAAAGCCCGATCTTCCATTTAATGCAAAAAAAAAGAACAAAACCCAAAATCAAAAATCTCTAATTGTGTGTGTGCATACCTGAGTAGTAGGGGCAGGAGAGGAAGGGAAGTGGAGCTGATTTCCATGAGTAATGACTAACTAGGAAAATTCTGACAAGGGTGTAATTTCAATTGGCAATTCTCTGTGCTGAGGTAATTTCATGCTTTATGAAAACCATTTGGCTAAAAAAAAAGTTAATTCAAACCTAAACATTTTTTTTTTATTTTTGGAGAAATCCATTCAAATTGAAATGACATTGGCTAATGGTCTCATAATTAGTAACCAAGAGGAGAAGTCTCTCGGGAACACAAAGGCACCCCTAAAATAAAATCTCTCTCTTCTCCTTGACAGCAGAATTTTGGCCAGTATCAGAGAGTGTCAGTATTTAGGGAACACATAAATTTCACTAATACCAAAAATCAATAGGTAACACTCTTGGGTTTTAACCAGAATCTTCAAAGGCATAAAATGAAAAATGCTGTTCCCAAAAAAACATATCATGATGCACAAAATAAACTGCTTATTCATGACTTCTCTCAAATGTTCATGAAACATCGAATAATATCTTCTCCCCAAAACATTTGAAGTATATGAGTCAGTACTCAGTGAACTAAAAGAAGCTAATTAATTTTCTTTCCTAGTAGAAGTCTTACTTTAAATAAGTATCTCTTTATTGAGGGTCAAACTGTAAAAAAGTTGCTTACATACATCAGTGGAGTTTCCTAAAAATTCATATTTTCACCATCCCAATGAAATCACAGGTCCAGACACCATCCTAACTATGATCAAGATATTGCCAGCCAATGAAAAATGGCTATTGCCTCCAAAAGAGCTTACATTATATTCAGTAAGTGTTGTTAGTTTTTTTCAGTTAGTTGTTTTAGCTGTCTCCATAATGTCCTTTCTTCATTTTTTCCTTGCCAATATTTTTGAGCATCTTTTAATTTTTGCTTGAGTTCTCCCTATGATTTTTACCTTTCTACAAGGATTTATTTTCTATTTTAATTCACTAAGCAATGTTAAACTTTTATTTATTTGAATATTTCCTTTATCCATTTGAGAATATCTCTTGAAATGGATTACATAAATTCTTTATGCCATCTTCCTTACTTCTGTTTCTTTAGCTGTTTCATACACTGTATATTATTTTTGTTTTTCTGTTAACATTTTTCTTCATTTGATATTTTGTCTGATTCCAAAAGATTCTCTAGGATTATCCAGCCAAAATTCCTAGGTGCTTACAGTTTTATAACTTCAGAATAATTCAGACTTCATCTACTAGTTTATCTCCATGTTCATGATATTCCAAGAAAACTGTGAGATATATTTGGAAAATGGAAGTATAATTATTACTCTCTACTTTTTACATTTTAAAGAAAAGTAGAAATGTCAGGGTAGAGCCAAAATGGTGGAGAAATGGCAGGGATTTGTCTGAGGTCTCCCCCGAGTACCTCCAAATAACTTTAAATAGTGCCTCAAAAAATTCTGAAGCAGCAGAACCCACAAAAGGACAAGATGAAACAATTTTTCAGCCCAAGACAACTTAGAAGGAAAGGTCTCTTATACTAGACTAAGAGTGAAGAGCAGTCCAACAAAGGCCAAGTCCTAGCAAACCAGCAGTCTGTATTGGGCATGGATGAATCAGTGGCACCAATGAAAGTTTCCAGACCTCTCAGCCCACAGAATGTACAGGCATCAGATAACTGGTCAGAAGGAGATAATAGCGGTCCCTTTGCTGGCAACAGGGGCAGGACTCTGTTACATTGCCCATAGCTGAAGCTAGGTCACAGTCCTGAGTCTTAGTTCCAGTGTGAGGAAGAACACTAGAACACCAGAGCTTGCAGCTGCAGGTGACGTAGGAGCCTTGTTACAGTTCCAGGGCAGAAAAAAATGCTAATGGTCAGTCATAGTCCAGAGAACAGGCCAGGAGAGTATTAAACACGTCTCCCCCTAGATCACACCACCTTGAAAGAACTGAAAAAACACAGGTCCCTAGAACTATCTCTAAAACAGCTGCACAAAAAACCTGAAGCTTGGAACAATGCCCCTTTATTTCAGAAGAGACACATTTTAGTATAGAATTAAAAGTCAAGAAATACACTAAAAAGTGATCAAACAGCAGAAAAAGATGCTGAGTATAGAAAGTTACTATGTTTGAAAGGGAAGGTTAAAACACAAACTTACAAGACAAGTAAGAGCGGAAGGGAAAAAAACTGGGAAGAGAAATTAGAATGATTCAAGACAATCAGGTGAAAAAGTCAAGGGGGAGCGGAGTCAAGCTGGTGG
>JAQQSW010019049.1:0-11125 GCA_028646575.1 Pseudocheirus occidentalis | reverse complement strand
GTGTGTGTGTGTGTGTGTGTGTGTGTGTGTGTGTGTGTGTGTGTGTGTGAAGTGTCTGAGGCCATATTTGAACTCAGGTCCTCCTGACTCCAGGGCCAGTGCTCTACTCACTGCACCATCTAGCTGCCTGTCCTGAGGATAAGGTTTTATCACACTTGGTATTGATGACAGAGAAAGAAACATCAAGTGTTCTCAAATTCACATTCTTTTGTCTCTGAGTTCTTGATTTCTTCTTTTTAAGAAATTTCAAGGAACAATATTGAAATCTGTGCATCTAGCATTCCACTCGAAAAGTGTATGAATTCAAAATAAAATAAGGGGGGAAAGTGGATGCTTTTCTGTTTTAAGTGTGCATTTCATGGGCCTTCTCCATAACTGTATGTTGTACTCAGCAAATAAGCATTTATTAAGCGCCTTTTGTGTGCTAGGTGCTGGAAATAGAAAGACCAAAATCCAAAAAATCCCTTTTCTCAAGGAGCTTACATTCTATCAAAGGACGAGTGTATATGTAGAGAGGATAAATACAAAGTAGTTTGGGAGGGAGGAGACACCAGTTCTTGGAGGGGAGGAGATCAGGAAAAGTTCCCTTTAGAATTGCCAGGCTCTCAAGAGCCAAAGATACAAAGATGAAAGAAAAATAAACTCCCTGCCCTCAAAGAACAAGTGGAGGACGTAGTGCAGAGATGTGAAATCTACAAATTAATTTCAGAAAGGAAACAGCATAACTCCTGCAAACTGGGCTTGAGGGGCCTTGCAGTGAAATGGCAGACATGTGCTCTCCTCTGTGACAGTGAGAAGTACAGTGATTGGAAGCTCTTTAAGTTCCCTGATTCCACAGCAGAACCATGTAATGGAAACTTTAAGTTCTGTGGCATCTGTGATTAAAAACAAACAGGAATTTTTTTGGTGTTCTCTCTTAGACCGCATTTACTGTATATCTTTGTATGTACTGCAACGGTCTAACAAACTGAGGGGGAAAAAAACCACTTAAAATTAGACATTAGTGTTGCCCCTTCCCTGATTTGGGAGAGGGTGGGATCATAGAACTGGAGGGGACCTTAGAGTCCCCTCGTTCAACCCCTTTATATTACAGACAAGGAAACCAAGATCCAAAAGGAGAACATAATTTGCCTCTACCTCTCCCTGAAACATCAGCACAGATGCCAATTGAAGGTAGATTCCTGTAACTTTTCCACAGTCAGGTTTTGATCTTGGGTTGTTTTTTCGTAGTCTCAGGCTGGGTGTGGTAAGATTGGCTGGGTGGGGGATCAAATTTCACTTTTTTCTTAGGGAATTTTACCCAGATGATCCTGTTTTGCTCCCCTCACCCCCAGTAGAAGTCTCTAGGATGAAAATCTGTATGGATTTAATCTGTTTAAAATCAAAAGATATTCCTTCTCCCCATCCCATTGCCCCCTCACCCCCCGCTCCTTTTAAAGTGTGATCCAGTCAGCACAGTATTCTTTTGATCATGGTAACTTGCAGCACCAGCCCTCATCTGTTACTCATTGCTCAAGTTTTGATGGGAAGTATAAAGACTGGACAGAGTAAAATGACCTCGGAAATCATGGTGCAGCCTCCAGCAGACCTGAATGGCTCCAAATCGGGAGACTTTTTCAGTAGTCTTTTCAATGCATTTTCAACTCTATCATTTTGGAGTGACCTTCCATTTGAAATGTTCCCAAATGATGATACGTTGATTCTTTAAAATATTACACTTAAAAAAAATCTTGTTCTAAGGCAGTGGTTCTCAACCTTCCTAATGCCGTGATCCTTTAGTACAGTTCCTCATGTTGTGGTGACCCCCCAACCATAAAATTATTTTCGTTGCTACTTCTTAACTGTAATTTTGCTACTGTTATGAATCTGTCTGATATGCAGGCTGTATTTTCATTGTTACAAATGGAACATAACCCACAGGTTGAGAAGCGCTGTTCTAACGTGTCTCCTTTCTTTTGTTGGCTGGTAATAATTTATACTTAGGAAGTCTACAGCATGCTGGAAGGTACAGGCTCCTAAAGCTCCTAGTACATGCCTTTCAAATAGTAAGCGTTCAACAAATATTTGATTGATGCTATGGAAAACCTGAAAATTTTTAAATTAGGCACAACTATATGTTGTCAATGAATATGAAATGGGTTTTATTCTTTCCTTAGAGTCAAGAGAGTTGAGGGGAGATAAACTGAGCTGTAGCTCCTCTTGTTTCTTTTGGCAGCGTTATTGAAGTTCTCCCCAGCCCCAACCAGACCTGGAAAGAGCTCTGGGTTGGGGATCAGAAGACTTTTGTGTGTCTCATCTCCCCTGGAGGACTAAGGTTTCTCATGTCTAAAGTAAAGGGGTTTAACTCAGTGACTGCTAAGGGTCCCACTAGATCTAAATCTGTGATCCTATTGTTTTCTTTCTTCTCTTCCCATCTACACTCTGTAGTGACCTTCTGTCTCCAATCTCTTTTCCTCCCCTCCCCCTCCTTCCCTTTTTTCCTCCCTTCCTCCTTTGACCTTTCTCCGCTCTTCTCCCCTCCTCCAAAAAAAGAACCCCAAACCACCTCTGCAAATTCTTTTTGATCCTCAGGACTGTCTGTCTCTTAATGGAAGGATCATTGTTGCACCAGCAGTAAATGCCCACCTTGATGTTAGTGTGTTTATATATCTCCCAGCAGAGACCTCTTCCTGCTTCCTAGGTGGCCAGCACTTCCCAGATCAGGCTTGGGTGGCCAAGCTGTGTGTGGGGGCTAAGTAGGATTATACCAGAATGACTCCCCCAGCCCCTGCTCCTTTTCCTCTTCCTTCCCCTTCCACTTCTTCAGGGTGCCTTGGGGGCCTTCTTTATGATCTTCCTTTTCTTTTGCTCCCTGTGGGAAAATTGGGCAAGTGAGAACTGGAATGAACAATCATGGAGGCTTTGGTTTTGTTTTGCTTTTTAAATTAGAAGTACCATAGAACAAACTTCGAAGCAACCTAGCTTCTGAAGTGGGCAGATTTTGTTTGTATTATTAATCAGTTCCCAGGATGAATCTCCTTATCTCAGAAGTTGTACCTTAATTAGGAAATGTATTTCTTTTCTTTCCTTATTCCCTTAAAACGCAGCTCTACCATCTCTTTGTATGGGAAGTTTTTTTTTTCTTCTGATTTTCTCTCCCGTCAGCACCTTCTTCCAAATTACCTTGAACTGGGGTGGCTGGGTGGTACAGTGAATAGAGCACTGGCCCGGGAGTCAGGAGGACCTGAGTTCAAATTTGTCCTCAGACACTTCTCTCTCTCTCTCTCTCTCTGTCTGTCTGTCTGTCTGTCTGTCTCTCTCTCTCACACACACACACACACACACACACACACACACACACACGTCTTAGCCGTGTGACCTTGGGCAAGTCACTTACTCCAATTGCCCTACCTTTCCCCCTCAAAAAAAAAGCTAATTACCTTGAACTTATTTCGTATATATTTTGATGTGTACATCTTTTACATATTGTCCCACCTATAGAATGTGGGTACCTCTTGTGAGCAGGAGAGTAGGAATTGTATCCCATTGCCTGGCACAGTGCCTGTTAAGGGAAGGTACTTAAGAAATACCCACTGTATTGAGCTTTTTCCCAGCACCCATTCTTTTGGGTAAAATACTAGCAAATGGACACTTTTTAAATGTAGGTTTATTGAAATTTTAGGAGTTTATTAGGGCCTAATTTGGTGGAACTCTTGAGTTCTGAGGCTTTTGAAGCACTAAGTGGTTGGTTGGCTGGTTGTTGTCCTTGGTTCTCAAAGAGGATCAAAATGTCATCACTACGCTAGAGCCAAGTTTCAGTGCGTCTGACTGTGACTGATCAGACCAACATGAGCTCAGAATGCTCTACCACAGGTTGGGCACAAGTAGTCCATGTGAACATTTGGAGTGAATTCTCTAAATTCTCTAAACATCCCGTATTTCCTTTGAGCTACTTCAGTTCTGCTTTGCTCATGGAGCACAGCACCTTCTTTGATGTGGGCATGCCATGTTGAGCCAGTGTCTCCCATGTCACACAATCAATTCCAGAGTTCTTGAGAGAGACCTTGAGAGTGTCCTTGTATCACTTATTCTGACCACCATGTGAATGCTTGTCCTGTGTGAGTTCTCCATAAAACAGTCTTTTTGGCAAGCGTACTTTTTGCATTTGAACAATGTGGCCAACCCATCAGAGCTTCGCTCTCTGAAGCAGAGTTTGAATGCTTGGCAGTTTAGTTTGAGTAAGGATGTCGGGTATCTTACCTGCCAGGTGATCTTCAGAATCTTCCTAAGACAATTCCAATGAAAGCAGTTCAGTTTCCTGGCATGGAAGCAAGTTGAAGAATTTACCATCAGTGCAACAGCAAACCTTGATGCTGCGTTCATCCTCATTGAAAGCATTTGACAACATGGCTGAAAACATCATGCTAAAAACCGTGGGAGCAAGCACACAGCCTTGTTTTACTCCATTGGGTGACTGGGAAGGCACCAGAGCATTGTGCATTATCCAGAATCCAGGCAAACATGCCATCATGAAATAGATGTACAATGCTGATGAACTTCTCTGGGCAACAACATTTGGACATAATTTTCCATAAACCCTCACAACTAACAGTGTCAAAGTCCTCGGTCAGATCTACGAACATTATATGTAGACCTCTGTTCCACTCCTGGCATTTCTCCTGGAGTTGTTGAGCAGCAAACACCATACTGACTGTACCTTGGCCCTTTCTGAAGCCTCACTAGCTCTCAGGTAGATGATCATCTTCCAGGTGAAGGATTAGTCTGTTAAGAAGGACTCTGGCAAGAATCTTGCTAACAATAATTAAGAGAGATGTGATTGTCACAGGAAAATCTATTTCCTTTACCTTTATTAAAGGTGGACAGTGGAGGCATCCTTGAACTCCTGTGGGATAACCTCCTCTTGCTGTATAACCTGGAAAATTTCAGTCAGCTTTTGTATGAGCAATGGACTTCCTACCTTGTAAATCTCAGCTGGAATAGAATTAGCACCAGGTGCTTTGCCATATGAAAGGAGCCTAATTGCATTCAAAACCTCTTCTTCAGTTGGAGCTTCAGCTAGGGAGGAATCAACTTCAAACTGAGGTAAATGGTCAGTGTCCTCAGCATTGACTGATGAAGGTCTGTTGAGAACACTATGGAAGTGTTTAACCCATCTCTCTAGGATCATGTCCTTATCACTCATCAATGTGGCTCAGTCAGCACTGAATAGCTGAGATGCACCATAGATCTTTGGCCCATAAATAGACTTCAGGGCACCATAAAAGCCCTTTGAATTGTTACTATGAGCATAAAACTAAATTTTATCTGCCTTCTAAGAGATCAGTGGGCTATCCTGCTGGCAAACCCTGTGGAATTCTCATTTTTCATTTAGCAGCTTCTGAATTTCCCTATTATTTTCATCAAACCAATCTTGGTGTTGGCAAGTGTTCTGAGCCAAATGAGCAAATGCAGTGCCATGCACCAGATCTCTGAAAGCTGCCCACTGCTTTTCAGCTCCACTATTGCCAAATGTGTGTTGGCTCAACTTTCCCTCCAAGTTAGCAATAAATTGTTCCTGCTCAGAGAAGAGCTCCAATTTGTTGACATTAATTCTTTTGGTAATTATTTTGCCTTTGTGGGGGGTGGGGGTGGTGGGGTGGGGGCAGTACCACTTTTGTTGAATGCAAATATTTACCTTGGAAAGGATAAGTCCATGCTCAGTCCAGCGCTCTGTACCACGCATTGGCTTCATCACTCTCACATGCTATCTGTCTCTTCTCCTTACAGTCACATAATATGTTAAATGCCAGTGTTTGCTGTGAGTGTGCATGCATGAAGTTTTATTGCTTTTAGGTAAACAGAAGAGTGTTGGCCATGGGAAGGTCATGAGATGCACAAGTCTTCAGTAGTAAGTGACCATTGCTGTTGCTGTTTTCCAACTCCATTTCTCCCTAGGACTCCTTGCCAAGTCTGGTAGTCTGAACCTACTCTAGCATTAAAGTCTCCCAGAATTCTAAACTTGTCCTCTTTTGGCACATTGATGATGAGGGTCTCCATGTCTTTGTAAAATTTTTCTTTAATTTCATCAGGGTTCATCATGGTGGGAGCACAGGCATTGATGATGATGGTGGCATGGAGTTTTTCTGGCAGTCCTATTGTCATGAGCTTGTCACTCATTCCTTTTGGAAGGCATACAAGCCTGTTGACTAGGTTAGTTTTGACTGCAAAACCTTTGCCAGCTTCACTGCGCTCCCCTTCACTGCAGCCACTCCAGAATAACATGTATCCAGCTCCAACTATGGTAAGCTGGCCTTTGTCTGCCAGCCTTGTTTCACTCGGGGCTGCTGTTTGGATGTGGTACCTGCTGCATTCTCTTGCAACAAGAGCCGTTCATCTCTCAGGTCTATTGGATTCTGTGTTGTCTATAACTGCACACATTCTGTGTGCCGATGATGAGTGGAATCATCTTTACAGATGTTTTTGTACATTTTTGGTGTTTTAACCACAAAGTGGAATTTCTCACCTAACACGGTAATCAGGCCAGGGTTGGGTGAACAGACAGTTTTTAGGGCACCTTTTCTAGCCCTTTCCACACACCAGGAGGGGAGAAGTGTGATCCTTAAAAGGCTGCTCAGACTCGCAGGGGGCTGCCAAATCCCACTGCTGCTTCCAGTGAGAAACGACCCTATGTCCTGGGCCACCTGTGTTCAGGATTGTGAACACAATCAGCTCCCAGTGTATCCACACCTACTGCTTTGTCACTTGCCTGTTACCATGGGACTTTGGGATAGGTATGATGCTAAAATGGTGTGGGTGATGTCTTTTGTTTCATGTGTAAATTGGATTTAAGTGAGGCAGAGTTGCACGAAGTTGTTGGCTTCACTCTCTCCTCCAGTCATCACCGTCCAGTGGCAAGACAGAGTCAAGACAACTGGTAATGACGTGGGATGCAGTGATGGCCTTGGCATCTTTGATGTCTGACCAAGCTCTAAGCACTCCATAGAACCTGCTTATGTTGCCTTCATGGCCATTGGAACAAATTGTTCTCATCTGCCCACTCCACCAGGGGAAGTCTTCACCTGGACACCCCCCTCACTCCCCAATGGGTTTAAGACCCCTTAATAATCCTCAACCTGGTTTAGCCCCTCTGCCAAAATGGTTTATCAGAGTGTGGCCACTGTGCATGCTGCAGTTTTTTGGAGCTACAGGTGGGAGTTGGATGGAACCAGTCCTCTCTGAACATGCCCTGCACCCCTTTGAGTGAAGTACTTTGTGAGATGACCAAGTCCGTTTCTCCATGAGAATGAAAATATGTGCTTAGCTTCCTGTATATGATTAAGGCATTTCAGATCTCTTTGTAGTCAGACATGCACACTTGTTGTATGTGTGTAGTCAGATTAATATAAACATTGTTTTGTGTATTTTTATTTTTTAAGTGCAGTTTACATTTCTTGTCCTGCCAGACATAATTATTAGAAAGATAGTTTTTCGCTCTAACATTTTTTCCCATTTTCAGAAGGATTGTAGGAACATAGATCTAGAGCTAGGAGGGGCTAGCAAGGTTATCTAGTCCAGGCTTCTCATTTTAAAAAATGAGGAGACTCAGTCTTAGGTGAAACAGCTTGTCCAAGGTTATCAGTAGTAAATGGCAATCTGAATTTGAATCCATGTCCTCTGACTCCAAATTCAGTGTCCTTTCCATTGCTACACTCTGTAGGAGTGATCTTTTTAAATGGGACTTGCTAATTAATGTTTGCTGATGATGGACAAATTCTCATTGTTTAGCTCTATCTTAGGTGGGCAACAAACCTGAAATGTCACTGATCATCATCTGTAAGGTAACTTTGCATGAAATCTCATTTCTAGTGAAGACAAATAGAGTTACCAGACTTCCGCCCTCCCTCTCTTCTTCTTTCCTCTTTTCTTCATCTCTCTGTCTCTCTATCTCTCTCTCTTTCTCTCACTTCTATTCTACCTCTCCTCCTTTCTCTTTCTCATCTTCTCTCTTCTCTTTTGTCTCTGTCTCTCCCCTTCTTCTCTCCACTCATCCTCCCTTCTTTTTCTTCTCTCTTTCTCCTCTCTTTTTCTCTCTCACTCGGTGGTTCTCTCTGACAAGCTTAGCGGGGACATGGACTGGGTAGACGTTTGAAAGCATTTTCAGTCTCTTCAGAGAGGGGCCCCCATAGTACTGACCTGCAGCAATGAGAAGAGAGCGTCTGTGAGATTCCCACTACTGCTGCCCAGTCATTTGGATAAATTAAGAGGTTCATTCTCTGGAGCTGTCAATCTCCCCTTGTAAGAACGGTCAGATTCATAAAAGGATAAGAGATTTTTCGGTGAGAGGGCATTTGTGTATGCAGTGCCTTTTATGGCGATGGCTCAGGCAGTTTCTATTGCATATAGGCTTTTTGTCAGTGAAGTGTGCCCCACTTCAAAAAAATTGCGCAAAACCCCAAAGTTACAAAACAGATAAATTAAGGGGTGAGTGAGTATCTGGAGGTTATGAAAGGAACGGCTTACTACCATGATCCTTTAAATAATAAGTGCTTATAATGCATTTAAAATATTCAAAGTAGAAAAACGATCTTTACAACTTTTTAGTCCGCATCTATTGTTGGAAAATGGACCAGTTCCACACCAAAAACCCTTTTGTCAAATACTGTGTACAAAAAAATCCCAAACCTCCTGGTTCTTTGCTGTTGTGCTATTACATGAGGAAAACTGCATATAAATCCTATTCAAAGTTCACAAGGGAAGCCTTGATATGCTTCATATGATATTCTAACGTGTTGCTATGGGAATGTTTAAGTAGACCGAAGACAGGCGTTAGGAAAGCCAGACCACAGAAACTGACTAAGAATAAACCAGTAAGGGAGAATAAAACTTTAGAATGGAAACTTAGATTGACTTGGAAATGAGAGAAATTTTATTTTTAATGTCATCACCATCATCATAAATGTTGATGACAGAATATATATAGCATACATTTTTCGCTATAGTCTTTGCCCACAGGGAGCTTATATACTAAAAGGGTGGTGAAATGGAGAATATTAAAAGGTAAGTAACAGCACACAGATATATATCTGTCTCTATTTAGATATAGAAATATATATTCTTTTAGGTTGTCTTTTTTTAAAGGGGTCTAGAATTTTGAGTGAATGGGGGACCTCATCTCATCACTACTGTAACATGTAGGGTCCTGAGTGGTTTCCATACCATGCTGCCGACACAAGCTATCATCATTGTCATCTGCCTTCCTCCAGAACCTTGGTTTGTAAACTTTTACCTTATCTTGCTTAGGACCAGGCTTCCATTCCATTTCCCAGGCTTTGCCATACCATGCTACCACATGCATCCAAACTCTCCCCCCTTGCCCTCCCATTCTTTTCATGTTATCCTTCCCTATTAAAACATAAACTATAGAACCTGTATCAGTTTACATCCCATCTTGGAGGTGGGAGGAGGAGGAGAAAATTGGGAACTCAGAAATTTGTGGAACTGAATGTTATAAACTAAAAATAAATTTAAAAGGAAAAAAAGAATTTATACCAAAAAACAAAAATACACATAAACTCTTTGAAGACAGGAACTGTCTTGTCTTCTTAGATTTGTACCCCAGTGTTTATCATAGTTCCTGGCACATAGTAAACGCAGTAGAAGAAATGGCCACTTACTCTATCTTTCTATTTATGTATCTATCCATCCATCTATGAATGCATCTATGTGTCCATCTATCTGTATGTTAACTATGTATCTGCCTATTTATGTATCTACCTATCTATCCATGAATGCATCTATGTCCATCTGTATATGTAACTACCTATGTATCCATCTATGAATGTATTTGTATGTCCATCCATCTGTATATGTAACTATGTATCTACCTATTTACATACCTACCTATGTATCCATCTATGAATGCATCTATATGTCCATCTGTATATGTAACTATATATCTACCTATATATCCATCTAGGAATATATTTATATGTCCGTCCATCTGTATATGTAACTATGTATCTACCTATTTATGTATCTACCTATGTACCCATCTATGAATGTACCAATATGTCCATCTGTGTATATAGCTATGTATATAGCTATGTATCTACCTATCTATGTATCAATCCATCCCATATATATGTATCTGTCTATCTGTCTGTCTATCTATCTATCTATCTATCTATCTAGTTACCTACATCTCTGTATATGTATCTATCTGTGTATTCATCCATCTCTCTCTCTCTAAGGCAGAAAGGATGTTGGTCACAGTCATCCAGTGATTCAGCCTGCTTCATTTCTAATGGGATGATCCGTTGGGCCCCATGACAGACTTTCTGCAGATAAGCTAACTGCCCCTAGTTCTCTCACTTGACTGCCCTTGTGGCCTTAGGCAAGTCATTTAAACTTTGTACCTTCTGAGGGGTTGGGGCTCAGTATCCTCCACAGTCCTTTCCAACTCTTTCAGATCCTCTACTGCTTTTCTGTTTTGTGAGGCAATACTACTTGGATACTTCCTTTCACAAACTCTTGATCCAGCTAACTGGGTCTACCTGTTTTTGGTCCTACAGAGCATGCCACCCCCATCACTGTGCCTTTGCACTGGCTATCTACCTTTCCTGCAATAGGATTTCCCTTCACCTCTTAGAATCCCCTCTCTTTCTTCCAAACTCACTTCAGGAGCCACCTCCTACAAAAGGCCTTTCCTAAGGCAATCTCCAACATGTGGACATTTACTTATGTGTGGATATGTTGTTTCCTCTGATAGAATATAAACTCCTTGAGGGCAGGGACTAGTTTATTTTTTACCTTGTTTCCCCAGGGACTAATATAGTGATTGATATATATAGTAATTGCTTATTACTAAATGCTTATTGGAGCAAAGAAGAAAGTACCTCTCAGATCTATGGGTATCATGGACAAACAAGGGATAGGGAAAATCACAGAAAGTAAAATGGACAATTGTGATTATGTAAAATTTTTAAAATTTTGCACAAACCAAAACAATGTAATTAAAATTAGAAAAGAAGTGGTTAGATGGAGGAGGGGAATTTTTACAACAAGTTTCTCTGATTAAAAAAAAGACTCATTTTTAAAGTATATAGAGAAATGATTGAAATGTATAAGAATAATAGCCATACCCCAT
>JAQQSW010019048.1:0-11125 GCA_028646575.1 Pseudocheirus occidentalis | reverse complement strand
TTTTTTTCCTTTGACTATAGATAACTTTAATTTCTTCTTCTGAAAACTGCC
The DNA here is from genome assembly GCA_028646575.1 of Pseudocheirus occidentalis. Lineage (NCBI taxonomy): Eukaryota > Metazoa > Chordata > Mammalia > Diprotodontia > Pseudocheiridae > Pseudocheirus > Pseudocheirus occidentalis. The sequence goes on along the minus strand of JAQQSW010019048.1, from coordinate 11,074 downwards.
TTTTCATATCCCTTGATCATTTATCAACTGTGGAATGACTCATATTTTTAATAATTTGAATTAGTTCCCTATATATTTGAGAAAGGAGACCTTCATCAGAGAAACCTACTGTAAAACATTCTTTCTCCCCCACCCCCCGTTTTCAATTTTCCTTCTAATCTTGGCTACCTTGAATGTTTGTACAACCCCTTTTCAATTAAAATAATCAAAATTAGGGGGCAGCTAGGTGATACAGTGGATAGAGTGCCAGATCAGATCGCCTCATCTTCCAAATCTAGCCTCAGACACTGACTAGCTGTATGACCTTGGGCAAGTCATGTCACCCTGATTGCTTTTGTTCTATAAAGTGAGCTGGGGAAGAAAATGTCAAACACTCTAGTATCTCTGCTAAGAAAACCCAAAGTGGGGTCATGAAGAGTTGGACATGACTGAAATGACTGAACAACTGAAATTATGTGTGGTCCTCCCTATCTCTTATTTAGTTATAAATTCTTCCCTTATTTCTATATCTGACAGGTAAAATTTTCTGTGCTCCTCTAATTTGCTTATGATATCACCCTTTATGTCTAAATCATGTATCTATTTTGACCTCACCTTGATAAATAGTGTGAGATGTTGGTTTCTACCTAGTTTTTGCCATACAGTTTTCATGTTTTCTTAGCAGTTTTTGTCAAATAATGAGTTTTTGTCCTAAAAGTACGGATCTTTGGGTTTATCAAACACTAAATTACTATGGTCATTTACTGTAATGTATTGTGTACCTAATATAGTCAATTAATCCAACATTCTGTTTTTTAGCCAGTACCAGATTCTTTTGATTACTGCTTTATAGTACAGTTTGATATCTAGTATGGCAGAACCACCTTCTTTTATATTCTAAGTCACCCTTGATATAGTTGGCCTTTTGTTCTTCCAGATGTGTTTTGTTATTATTTTTTCTAGCTGTATAAAATAATTTTTGATAGTTTGGGTTAGCATTGAATAAATAGATTAATTTAGGTTAAATTGCCATTTTTACTGTATTGTCTTAATCCTACCCATGAGCAATTAATATTTTTCCAGTTGCTTAGGTCTGCCTATTTGTGTGAGAAGTGTTTTGTAACTGCGTTCATGTGGCTCCTGGGTTTGTCTTGTCAGGTAGACTCCCCAATATTTTATATTGTCTGCAGTTATTTTTAAATAGAATTTTTCTTTCTGTCCTGTGCTGTGGGACTTTGTGTAATATATAGAATTGCTGATGATTTATGTAGGTTTATTTTACATGCTGAAACTTGGCTAAAGTTATTCATTGTTTCAACTAGTTTTTTAGTTGATTCTCTTTTCCTTGTTGCCTGTTCTAATTCCTTCCATTTCCTTTACCTGTCTTAGGCTATACCTAGCTTTTTTAGTACAATATTGAATAGTAGTGATGATATTGGAAATCTCTGCTTCACCCCTGATATTACTGGGAAGACTTTTTCTAGCTCATCCCCAGTACAGATAATACTTGCTCCTGTCTTTAGATAGATACTATTATCATTTTAAGGTAAGTTCTTTTTATTTCTGTTGTTTTCTTCTGTTTCTAATGGAAAAGAATATTGTGTTTTGTCAAAAGCTTTCTCTTCACCTGTTGAGATAATCATATGATTTTTGTTGTTTTTGTTATTGATGTGGACAACTATGCTGATAGCTTTCCTAATATTGAACCAACCCTGTATTCATGCTATAAATTCCACCTGGTTGTAATGTATGTCTTGGTAGTATATTGTGGCAGTCTCCTTGTTAGTATTTTGTTTAAGATTTTTGCATCAATTTTCATTAGGGAAATTGATATATAGTTTTCTTTCTCTGTTTTCACTCTTCCTTGTACTATAAAAGAAATTTGGTAGAATTTTTTTGGCCTATTTTTCCAAATAGTCTATATAGTATTAGAATTAATTGTTCTTTAAATGTTTGGTAGAATTCACTTGTGAAATTATGTGGCCCTGGTGATTTTTTTCTTAGGGATCTCATTGATGACTTGTTCAATTTCTTTTGCTAAGAGGATTGTTTAGGTATTCTATTTCCTTTTGCGTAAACTAAAATTTTAGTCAAATTAATCAATGGTTTGTTTATTTTATTATTTTTTCTAAATCTAACTCCTCATTTTATTTATTAGTTCAAGTTTTTTTAAACTTTGAGTTTCGTTAATCTCATCTTCAAGGTTTCCATTTTGGTGTTTGGTTGAGGATTTTTAATTTGTTCATTTTCTAGTTTTTTAAATTGCACGCTCCCTTTGTTGTTCTGTTCTTTTATGAAGGTATGCATTTAGAGATATAAATCTTCCCTTAAGTACTGCCTTGTCTGCATGCCACAAATTTTAGTCTGTTACCTCATTGTTGTCATTTCTTTTTTATGAAATTATTGTTTCCATCATTTGTTCTTTGACCCACTTGTTTTTTAGGATTAGGTTATTTAATTTCCAGTTAATTTCTCATGTTTCTGCAGCGGTTTAGCTTTTTACTGAACTGAATTTTTATTGCATTATGGTCTGAAAAGGATGCACTTAATATTCATGCTTTTATTCATTTGTGAATTTTTTATGCCTTAATTCTTGGTGATTTTTTGTGATGATGCCATCCACAGCTAAGAAAAAGTTATCACTATTCTCATTCAGTTTTCTCCACAAGTCTATTATATCTGACTTTTCTAAGATTCTTTTCATCTCCTAAACTTCTTTAGTATTTGCTTTAGGATTAGATTTATTTATCTCTTGAGAGGAAAGTTGAGGTTCCCATTAGTATAGTTTTGCCTTTAGTAATTTGGATGCTATGCTATTTGGTACATATATATCTAGTATTGGTATTCTTTCATAGTTTCATAGTACCTTTTAGTAAAATATAGTTTCCCTGCTTATTTCTTTTAATTAGATCTATATTTCCTTTTGCTTTGTCTGAGATATTGATTGTTCAAAATCTGTTTTGCTTCTGACCATTGCCTCTCATAGTATGCCTTCTTTTTTTTTTTAATCAGCCTCTGCCTTCTCTTATCCCTTCCTGTTCCTGCTTCTTGTTGGGTAAGATGGATTTTTATACCCAACTGAGTATGTACGTTATTCCCTCTTTAAACTAATTCCAGTGAGAGTGAGGTTCAAGTGTTGCCTGCCACCCCTTTCCCACCCCCCCCCCCGCATTTTTGCTCCATTGTAAAGGTGGTTTCTTAGGTATCTCTTCCTTGTATAACAATTTTCTTGATTATTTCTTTCCCTTCTCCCAGTACGTCCTTCTTTATTACTCATCCATTTTTCTCTTTAGATCATCCCACCACAATCAGTTCAACCTGTGCTCTCTGTGTCTCTGTACTCCTGCCTTAATGATAAAATTTTTAAGAATTTCATGTACCATCTTCCCATATAGGAGTGTAAAGAGTTTAACCATACTCATTCCCTTGTAATTTCTCTGTTATGTTTACCTTTTTATACTTCTCTTGAGGCTTGTGTTTGGATATCAGATTTTCTTTTCCACTCTGGTCTTTTCATCAGGAATACTTCAAAGTCCTCTATTTCATTAAATATTCATTTTTCCCCTGAAGGTTTATACTTAGTTTTTCTGGATGAGTGATTCTTGGTTATAATCCTAGCTCCTTTGCCTTCTGGAATATCATATTCCAAGCCCTTAACTCCTTTAATGTAGAAGCTGCTAGATTTCATGTTATCCTGACTGTGGCTCCACAATATTTAAAATGTTTCTTTCTGACTATTTACAATATTTTCTTCTTTACCTGGAAGATCTGGAATTTAGCTCTCATATTCCTGTGAGTTTCCATTTTGGGATCTCTTTCAGGAGGTAATTGGTAGATCCTTTTGTTTTCTATTTTACCCTCTCTTTCTACACTATAAGAGCAGTCTTCCCTGATGATTTTTTGAAATATGATGCCTAGGCTCCTTGGCTTTCCAGGTAGTTCAGAAATTCTTAAATGATTTCTCTTCAATCTATTTTCCATGTCAATTGTTTTTCCAGTGAGACATTTCACATTTTCTTCTATTTTTTCATTCTTTTGACTTTATTTGACTATTTCTTAATGTCTCATGGAGTCATTAGCTTCTACTTGCTCATTTCTAAATTTTAGTTCTTTTGTGAGCTTTTGTATCTCTTTTTCCATTTGGATAATGTTTTTTAATGAGTTCTTCTGGTCAATAAATTTTCTTTTTTCTTTTTTAACCATTTAACCGGTTCTCTTTTTTAAGTTGCTCTTCAGTATTTTTGGTGCCTCTTTTAGCAATCTATTGATTTGCTTTTCATAATTTTCTTTCATCAGTCTTATTTCTTTTAATGATTTTTCTTCTACCTTTCTTATTTGATTTTTTATAATCCTTTTTTTCAACTCTTCCAGGAATTCTTGTTGGATGCGCTTGCGCATGTATGTAGGGGCATGTTTTCAATTCACATTTTTCTTTGAGGCTTGGTTTGTAGCTGTTTTGACATCATTGTCTTTTTCTGAGTTTGTGTTTTGATCTTTTCTATCGTAGCTTTTTGTATCTCTTTTGTCTTGATCTTCTTATATAATAGCTTTTTCTGGTCAGATTTTGTTGTTTGCTTATTTTTTTATGACTATTTCTTTACTTTTACCTTTATGTTAAAGTTGGGCTCTGATCCCAAGAGAGCACTGTCCCAAGCTTTAGTGAGGTTTTTATGCCTTAAGTTGTGGTCAGTTTTTGTGAAGGTGTTATGCATAGCTGAGAAAAAGTTAAACTTTCTATTTCTATTCAATTTTCTCCAGAATTTTCTCCATGCTGCTATTTATAGAGCTACTTTGGGAGGCAGGGAGGTCTTTACCTTTTGGGTGCTTCCAAGGTGAGGAGAGGTGTGGTCGCTGTTCTCTTGGTTTGCACTATGCTCTTTACCCAGGAAGGCCCCCTATTCCATTGTAAGCACATGTGCTAGTGTTTCTTTTGTCCCTAGAACTGTGCCCAGTTCCTGTTCTCCTGCAGCCTCAAACAATAGGCTCCTCTCTGCTTTGGAACTGAGACCAGGGGCCGCTTCTCTCTCACAGCAACAGGCGCTAGTTCTCTTCTTCACTCTGGGAGCTGCCACTTGCATCTGCATATGCACAGTGCAGTGGAGTCCTGCATATGTGCCAGCAGAGGGGCCCCAGCATCTCTTTCCTGCCCCCTTACTGCCTCTGAGCCAAAGGCTCACAGAGTCATTGCTGCTGTGGCTGTCCCAGCTCCCTCGACGGCCTGCTGCTCGTGTTTAACTGCCTGTGCTCCAGGCTGCCTGCACCCCAGTGTCACAGACCTCCCCTTTGACCTCCTAAGTTTTCTTGGGCTGAACAGTGTCTCACTTTGCCCTTTTGTTGGCTCTGTCACTCTAGGACTGTGATTCTCAACCTGTGGGGTGCGACCCCTTTGGGTTCAAATGACCCTTTCACAGGAGTTGCCTAAGACCATCAGAAAACACGTAATTCCGATGGCCTTAGGAACCAAGACACCACTCCTCTATCCATCTCCAGGCGGGTCTGCCCACATACAAGTATTAAAGGGTTGTGGCATTAGGAAGGTTGAGAACCACTGCTCTAGGATTTGATTTGAGATGTTATTTTAAAGTTGTTTGGAGGGGAATGTAGGAGGAGCCATCTGGGTTCCTGCCACTTCTCTGCTCTCTTGGTTCGGCTCCTCACTGAGAGTACATTTGGAGGCAGAGTTCATTAAATGAAATCTACACCAATGCCCAATTCCTTCCTCATTTCCCCACCCCCACCCCCATTTCACTTTAAAAATGAGTTTTCTTAAAAAAATGTTGAGGGAATTTTTATTTCTAGTTCTTAACATATAATTTTTAAGGATATTATGTTAATCCCTTTAAAAGAGGATTTCTTATAATATATCATTACGCTTACAGATTTAGGTCAGAAGGCGACTTTGAGATCCCCTCATTTTATAGATGAAGGAATACGACCAGTGGAATGACCAGTCATAGGAATTGCCCTGATTTCATTGTACCAAAGTATGTGCCTAGGAAATGACACTGAGTGTTCTTCTTTTTCCCATAAGGCTCACATCTGGAAGAAGCCCTGTGGAATCCTCATGCATTTGCCTCTGGTAGCTTCCTGGTACCAGAAGATCCAGGACATGCCTCGAGTAAAAAGAGCAGCAGCTCAGTGCAGGATCCAGCTTCTTCCGTTATCAGGCCTCCTGCCTGCCCTGGATAAGCAGCCACCAGTTTTGAGTGAGAGTCCTGAAGTGGATGAGAACTACACGCATTTCATAGGAGGACCAAGGCCAACCATCTCCAAACTGCTGGTGATTAAGTCTTATGCTGAGGTTGTCTTTGAAAATGCCTGCATTCTCTTTGTGAACATCTTGTGCTTCCCCCCCTCCCCCACCATCTTTTGTTGACATCTTCTTATTTTCAGTTATATTTTTTATCTTGGTCACTTTTGACTGATTTTTAGATTATTGTTGTTCTTTCGCTTTTCTTCCCTTGCATTCTGAATATTTAACCTAATAATTCTATAACTATTCAACTTGATCAGCTGTATTGTTTTCATTAAAAAATTTCTTGTTGTAAGACTCTGGCTTTAGTTCTGTGTGGCATTAGAATATAGGCACTTAGGACAGAGCTTGGCATTTAGTAAGCTTTTTTATAAATGCTTGTTGATTGACTAATGGTCAGCAGCCCTCTGAAAACCCAGCAGGCAGTGAATGGACTCAGTTTTCAAAATTTCTGCTAGTTTGTTTTTTTTTATTCACCAGTGCTTGAATTTTTTATTTCAGTGAATTGCTTCTAGCGCTACCTTGTAAGAGTTCACATAACTTCATTTGTTTTTTTATAAGATCATAGAAGTAAAGTTGGAAGGGGTCCTTAAAGGGCCATCCAGCCAAACTCTCCTCACTTTTCCAATGAGGAAACAGACCCAGTGAGCTAAAGGTCCTATAGGCAGTAAGTGGCAGAGCTTGTGAAGCCAGGTCCCTAACTGCAACCCCAGAGTTCTTCCCACTTTCCATATAGCCAAATCAATTTTCTCCATTACAAAGAGTGAAGATTTCACAAATTTGCTTTCATTTTTATTGCCATTACCATGCAAAAAATATTTATCTGTTGGTTTGAAAAATTAGTTGAAGATTTATTTGAATTGTGGCTGTTCTCTGAGGCAGTTTGGTGCCATCAATCTGAGTCTCACAGTAAAAATGAAGCTCAAAGACAATTGCATCTGACAGATGCCCCCTGAAATTGAGGGCCTCGCCGCATCCCTGCAGCCAAGCCTTCCAGGCTCTGTTCAGCTTGTTCATTAGTAAAAACCATGTTTAGTGATTAAAAAATCAATTTTGGAAGACACCGTAAAAGGAATGTCTTCGGTTTGATTTGCCTTCATATTGTCATATTGATTAGAGAATATCCTGGGATGTAACTTGTTGCCTTTTTTAATCTGCAGCCTAGTCTCCTGGGGAATTTGAAAACAGTTCATTCTCAGGAATGAACTGGTTAGTGCTAAACAGTCATCTTCAAATATGTGCACAATAAAATTTATGTTCATCTGTGGCTATTCATTGCTAAATGGGATCATCTCTACTTAGGAGATTCATTCAGAGGCAAGGAGCGGTAGAAAGTTGTATGATTTTGCTTTGGCTTTGTTGCATATAAGAGCACTGTAATGAACCCCAAAAAGAAATTTTGGTTTTCTCTGTAGGAAGTTAATTTGTAAGTGGAGAAAAAGCAACAAATAAAAATAAACTTTAGCAATAGTCAGTGAATTATATAATATTTAAAATAGGAGTAAAATCTTGTGAAAATGTGAAGGGAATTCTTCATTTCTTTCTTTTAAGTGATGGCCATTTTCATAATGATGAAGGAGACAAGATCACTGGCCCAGCAGTCATGAGATTCAAGTTCTAGGTCCAAGATCATTCTGTGGTGATTCCTGTGTGCTCAATTAGACCTTGAATCAAAATAATTTATATCTTATTGTTAAATTGAACGCAAGGTAGTAGGAAGATACTTTGGGGGCAGAGACCGTTCCTGGGATATTGTTATGTCCTTCTTAGGCTGCCCTCTTGTGTTGCCAGTGTGCAAAGCCTACGTAGATGTACAGAGCCAGTTTTTGATAGATTTTCCGTAATAAGTTTTCATCCTTATCTTGGTTTTACCCTTTGCAAAATGTGTTTTTAGGTAGAATGTCCCTACCATCATTACATTCTCAGGAAATGTGCACTTATTTTAATATTAGTCTAAGCAAACCATAAGTTTTGCAAAACACAATGCTGTAGAAAAAAATACTACTTTCTCATAAATCATCTTAAAAATGATCTTTAAATTACCTGTTATCTTTGACTGTTTGTGCTCCTTTTTATTAATGTATGCATTCCTCAGTTGAATATATGGGATATGTAATATTTTAGTATATTGATGTGGAAAGGACATCTTTTCATTTTCTAGAAAAAAGGCATCGAGGCAAAATTTTCTCCCCATCCCTGCCCCAACTGGACCCTTGATTGGAGAAATGTACCTGCAGCAGTAAGTCCAGAGGAGGGTGAGTATTTTCCTTTCTTTTCTCTTTTAACATGTACTCACATATATTTTAATGTTTCTAAGCCCAGTGTAACCATCAGTGTACTTCACTTGTAGAGATGTAGCACTCGATTGTCTGAGACAACTGCCTTCCTCAGCTCATTTCAAAACTTTCTGTGTCTGAATCAGTGAAGGGAGGTCATTGTTGGCACTCCATTCTTAATGACTTCACCCTTTTCCTGTGTAATCATAAGATCAGAGATCTAGAGTTAAAAGGTCATCTTAGAGGTCATCTAGTACAACCCTTTACTTTTACAGACGAGGAAACTACCTGCAAATTTCTAAACTATTTTTACAATTATTCATAGCATTGAAAGAGTTTAAATTAAATATAAAAAGGCCTTTTGTGTATTATGTTTATTAAACTTGGGGCAACCCTCCCAATATTCTTAGAGATGATTTCAGTTACCATTTCTTTTTATAATTTCCAATAGTTTAGGTCAATGGTTCTCAACCTTCCTAATGCCGTGACTCTTTAATACAGTTCCTCATGTTGTGGTCGCCCCCAACCATAAAATTATTTTTGTTGCTACTTCATAACTGTAATTTTGCTACTGTTATGAATCGTAATGTAAATATCTGATATTCTGGATGTATTTTCATTGTTACAAACTGAACATAACCCACAGGTTGAAAACCGTAGGTTTAGGTTATTTCCAACTGAAATCTTGTTACTCATGGGTTTAAAATAGAATTCCACCCCATTATTTTAGATACTTTCTCTACTAACGGTCATTGACAGAAATATTCTTTAACATTTAGGCTCATAGTTTTTGGAACAGATGAAAAATTTGGTGTTTCCCAGTAAGATTTGAGAAACCTTAAGTGAGGAAAACTAGGATTAAAGTGTATATATACTCTGGAATAAAACAGTGATTTGTGAAAGTATGCATATTTTCCACTTTAAGAATATATTCATTATAGATGACTAATTAGTTTGGTCCTGACATTTATCCACCACTGGTTTATATCCAAGAAAACATTGAGTCCACTTAAATTAACCTGATACTCTGGGATTGCTTTGCATTGTCTTATCTAAGTGTTGTCTACCTCATGGTCCCCAGCTGCCCTGATATTAAACTAAACCCTTCAACAACAGCCTGGTGCCAGTAGCCACTATACACCTGGTTAACATCTGCCTGGCATTAAGACATCCTTCTCTAGGTACCATGTTATAAGCTGTTTGTCAAGAAGATTATCTTTTAAAGTTGCCAGCTCTTTTTGTTTCTCTTACATAAATGTGATTTCTTAAGTTTCTTGCTTGTGGCATTCTAATTCTTTTTATTTCTCTTACATAAATGTGATTTCTTAAGTTAAGTTTCTTGCTTGTGGCATCCTAATTCTACCAACTATTTTGGAACTGAACTGTTGTGCAGAGTCTATAAACAATGTCATTGCTACAGCCTGCAGTTTTAGTCTGCTAACTTGGTACCAAAGCAGATTTTTACTGGGGGAAAAAGTGAACCCAAATTTATACAAAGTTAGCCTGATAGAGAAAGAGAACTCATCTCCTTGCCCTTGTATTTCTTGTTGATCTGCTATTTTTTCTTGAAGTAAATGATGCCAAAGATAAATTTGTATGTTGCATTATATAATCACTTTTACATCATCATACAAATTGGTTTTTATCTGAGAAAGATGAAAAGTCTAAAGTTCCATTCCACATTCAGTCGGTCAATACATATTTAATAAGTGCTGAATTAAATTGCTGCAATGTGCTAAGTGCTGTCCTGAACACTGGGTGGGTAGAAGGGAACAAAAGACAGTCCTTGCCCTCCAGGAGCTCATTGTCTAATAGGGGAAACAACAAACAAATATATAGAAACTAGTTCCACACAAGATGAACAGGAAATCATTAACAGGGAAGGCATTGGAATTAAGAGGGTTTGGGACAGACTTCCTGTAAAAGATAAGCTTTTAGTTGAGACTGAAAGGGCATCAGAGTAGCAGCTCTTGTTCTGTTCCCATGCTGTCAGGATCCCTTCTTAGGTACTGTTTGTTACTTTGATGTCCCATCAGATTTCACAGCTATCTGGACTGAGAATAATGTGAATTATTCCTCCAGGGTAATAAGAATGTAGTAAAACTTAAGAATTGGAATGGAGAAGAAATGAACTTTAATTTTCTCATAGATAATCTTTATTTGGACGGAATGATCCTCATTAAGAAACTATAGAGTAACAGGATGGGAGGTTTTCATTGCCTGGGAGATCTTTCTTTTCCTTCCTTCTGTGTTCCTTGTATATCTTCCTCCAAGGATAGAGAAAAGAGTAAGTGGCCATTGAAGCTGGCTTCATCTGCAGATACCTAAAGGACGATCCCTAGAGGGCTTGGGAGGCGCAATCCACCTTACCTGGGGGTCTGTGAAACTATATTTTTAGTGTTTTCTTCATTGTATTTTAGCATAATGGTTTCCTTTGTAAATCCTATGTATTTTTTTATACTTTCAAAAACATCATTTTAATAAAAGGGCCCAAAGCATCAACACACTGTCAAATCAATCCATGACATAAATAAGGCTAAAAAAACTCCTTTTGTCCATTCAAAAT
>JAQQSW010019047.1:0-11125 GCA_028646575.1 Pseudocheirus occidentalis | reverse complement strand
CCAAAATCTATCTGTCTCTCTGTTGAGCTGATTCTTAAGAGAATCTGGAACTGCATAAATCCACTCTTGGAGAAGGAAAAAAAATGTTTCTCCTCCCCAAAGCAGGAGCTTTGCAATAATTGTGTCGCTTATGCAGTCACATACAGTTGCCCCAGCATTCTGTCCACCAATCCAAATGATGTTTATTAGGCACACAAGTATGCTAGTATGTTTAACTCTGGCTCTCTGAGGAAGGAAACATTTTAAAGCTTAATTTGCGTGATTAACATTTTCTATAACTTTCATAAGTCTAGAGTCTAGATTCTAGATTGTCTAGACTCTAGATAATCAACAGAACAATAAATCAAGCCCAGATTTGTAATGTTTGATGGTTTTTGAGGTATAAACATTCCCTTAGGGCTAGGATACACCTTTTCTCTGTACTTGCAAATTGGGTCCTCAAGGAGGGTAACTACTTCCAGGTCCAAGATAACTTCTATGTCTAAAATCCTAAAAGTAGAGCCCATGAGATCTCACTGATGTGCTTACTTTAATAGCCAGTACATACAAGTAACTCAAAGCAAAAGCATTTACTGAAGGGGTATCCTAAGAACAATTAATAGCAATATTAATTTTCCCTATAAGACTGGAACACACTCTACACAAATATTCATATCATCAGCACATTCAGTAGAATGTAAGCCCCTTGAGGGCAGGGAGTATTTTCATATCATTGTATCCATAGTGCTTAGTGTGTATTTAGTAAATTCTTACTGAATTGAATCATCTAAATGCCTTCACATAGCACTTTGAAATGAAAACATATGGTACTTACGTATGTCAGTGGAAATACTCAATACATCTCATTTCAACCCACTGTTCCAGTCTTATTTCACATAATTTCCCTCTGTGCACCCTACATCCTAGATGTTTACCCTCCTCCGGATGAATATATAGATTATATTTTATAGACTAAAATATTTTCTTCCCCTTAGTAAGGACTGTTTTGAAACTAAAATATGAAAAATGGCTTTGTTATTTCTTTCCGGGTTGGCTAAAAGCTTATTTAAAGCTGAAGAATAGGCTCTAATAAGCCTTCCTTCAACTCTAGGGAGGCAGGGATTGCAGTGTGTGTGTGTGTGTGTGTGTGTGTGTGTGTGTGTGTCTGTGTGTGTGTGTGTCTGTGTCTGTGTCTGTGTGTCTGTGTTCTGTATTATGTCTGCCATATAGGCTCCTGACTAGTATTTAACAATAGTAACAACTTTTTCCATTTTTTTTTTGAGAAAAGCAAGTGATCTTAGCATAGACCCTCTGCTTTTGACCTAAACATTTGTAAAATTCTACATTCTGAAAGTGAAGTTTCCCAGGCTAAATCACATGTGTGTAAGCAACAACCTCTTGTGATAAGAGCACCCACTGACAATATTTATAACCTTATTTGCCAGACTTGCTTCTAAGAATGGCGGGCAGATGGCTTGGACAGCCTTGAATCTGTTGAGGTGACCGACCCTCAATTGTAACTGCTAAACAGTGAGACTCCTTAAATCCTTAGGAAAAGAGAGACAAGAGAAAGAATAAATATAAGATTAAAGGTCATGTTTCTTTTCAGAATGTGGGGGGTTTAAATGTTTTTTACTTGATCAGCTTTTCTACTGGATAATTGAATTCACCCTATCAGAAACCACTTCTGAACATGAAACCATTGTTCGCCCTTCTGGTGATGGAGTTTTTGTACGAAACGTATAAAAAAGACACAAAGGAAAAGACACAAAAACATTTATGTGAACGGGAAAAGCCTCACAAATCATTAGGTGCCCCATAGGGTGCTAAGGTCAGGGAAACGAATGTACTGATGTGGGGTCCAACAGTGACCATAAAATGACAAGAAGCATTTAAAAATAAATTTTACTTTTTAGAACCTAAAAATATAAAACTGTCAATTTTCATTAAGAATGAAGCAAATGAAATCTAGACGGTGCCAAATAATTAATGACTTTTAATAACCCTAATAAATTTGGGTTTCATCAAAATCATGTTGCTTCTTATGGACCATTTCAAGCAAAGACCAAAAGCTCTTTTAGCAAGTCTGTCACCTGTCTAAATAAGGGTATTGCTGACAGCTTTCCCAGGTACATCAATTATAATTAACAAGTAATAAGAATGCCAAAATGGACTTCTTCGGCACTTGGACACAGAGGCCCTTGCATTTAAAATTAAATCCATTAATTGTAACTACTATACTTTTGTGAACCCACAGGTAGCGCACAAACTCATTCATTGCTTTGGCAATGGTGCCAATAGTTGTTAATTAAGGCACATGATTTATCTAACCTGGGAAGGGCTGTACTAGAGTGCCCCAAATCAGACTGATAAAGGGTCATTAGATCATATTGTTCAAGACAGTTTGGAAACTGATAGTGAAATATGTCTACAGAATCTTGAACAAAATTGATTGGAAAGAGATGCTCTAATAGTTTCAAAGAGAAGTCTGCTCTCTGCATCGTCCAGCAATCTGGAAGTCACGAGGTAAGAGGCATGGCTTTACTTCATGCCTAAGCTATGAAATTTATTTAAAAATAAAAGTTTTTTAATGGCATTTGGCAATTTCCCGACTATTTCAGGTGGCAGCCATTTTGATTCATCAGCTTTGACATTGGCAGCGTGGGAGTCCAGTGAGAGAAAGGAATAAATTAGCCTACAATTGGCTTCTGGATCCAGCTGAATGATAAGAAAGATGGTGGGATTTTATGCATGTACCCAGTGCAGAATTTTAAAGTTTTGTGAAAGGGGGCAATGCTTAATTAAATGGTTGAAAAGTCCTGGCAATGGAGTGACCTCCTCTAACTTCTTTTTCTCTATTCAAATCATGGAATCATAGATCATGGCTGAGCTGGAAGGTACCTTAGAGCCCAAGTGCCCATTTTACAGATAAATTGTGGACAAGAGAGATTAAGTTACTTGTCCAGGGACATTCGGCTAATAAGGCTTCAAAGTAGAATTTAAATCCGAGACTTTGCAGCATATTACTCTCCCATCCCCTTCCATAAAGCCCTCCTTGATACCCCAGCTCCATTATTTCTCCTCTTCCTGGCTGCCTTGTCACTTATAATTTGTACTCTACATTTCAACCCATTAATATTAAGTAATTTATTCTATTTTTATATGCTGTCTTTGTATGGTTCTATAATTGTTTTAGGAATAAAACAATCTTTTATCTCCTAAAAGACAGTAAGCACCCTGAAGTCAGGCACTATATAATTTACTCTATTTGTGTTCTCAAGAGAATAATCTTTGGCACAAAGTAATCAATCAATCAATACTTATTTAATTTAAATGAATTGAACTAGTTCTGCCACCCCTGGCCTAGGAAATACAGTTATGTGTCAGATAAAGATTTAAATGGTAGACCAGGTGAATTTATGTAAAGTCAAGGAGCACCAGACAGCTCCCAGAGATATATCCTTTAATTTTTTTCTTCACTTAAAAAAACTTTAATGGTAGTTTATCTATAGTCAATGGGTTTTTCCCCATTGCCTTTTGAGAGGTCCAACATCCACTGAAGACGGGCATTTTTTCAGATTAAGGCCAAATAAAACTAAACTAATCTGATAATGTAATAAAGTGGAAAAAGCCCTAGATTGGGAACTCCAGTATTTGGGTTTTGGCTCTGTCTCTATGGTCAAATAACTATGTGGCCTTGGGCAAATCACTTAACCTTATCAGTAAAATGAGTCAGATTATATGATTTCTAAGGTCTATCCTGGCTCTTAAAAGCCTATAACTCTATGAAAAGCATGTTTTGGAAGAACTGAGTTATATAAACAGGCTCTAAAAATGTTTTATTGATGTTCTTCTTCTTTCATTGCCCCTCATTGATTTCTTTTCCTAATGACTCCTTAGACACTACCCTACAGCAGAACATGTATTCATAATCAGGAAGTACAGCTAAGTAAAAGAAATAAACATGTTGGCCACGTCTGACAATGTATGCCTCCTTCTAATCTGCAGTATATCTTCCCACTAAGAGGAGAATGGCATGTGCCACTGTCAACTTACTGAAGTCATGATTAGTCACTGTATTGATCAGAGTTCTGATGTCTTTCAATGCCTTTTCCCTTTACACCAAGATGTTACTGTGGGAATTGTTCTTCATGTTCTGCTTTCTTTGATCATTATCACTGCATATAAATCTTCCTAAGTTTTCCTAAATTGTTCATATTTATTCCTTCTAATGGAACAATAACATTCCACTACATTCATGTGCAAATTGGTTCAATCATTCCAGAAGAGACCAGCATCCACTGTTTCCAGGTTTTTGCTAGTATAGCAAGTAAGTACATTCTGGTTTACTCTCTCAGAGCCAGGCTGCCCCGCTTGCCTCCTCAAGGTTCTAGGATACCCTGAGAAGTGGGGGTGACTCTTCCAACGTTAGCCCCAACTAGCTATGTTCCTCCTGTTGTTGGGGGTCAGTTACTATAGTTCCAATTCCATTTAACAACTTAACATCAATTAGCATTTGCAAAGGGATATTTAAAGACAGAGCAAAAACAAATGTACATCTTTCCCTAACATCTTGGGGGGCAGGGGAAAAGATTTTCCCCTCTACTACTGTCTTCTGGGTGAATAGACTCAAAACTTAATTCAGTTCTTACATATCACCAGTTCTCCCAAGTCCAGGTCCAGGCTTGGGGCATGACTGCTACCAGGAAAGGTGGGCAAATGGCCACTGCTGCTCCTGGGCTGGATCCACAGTAAGAAAGGCATGGACCAAGAGAAGGAGTGGAGGACACTGAGACAACATAATAAACTGAGTGATCAGGAACTGAGAACAGAGCTGGAGATCCTTGTTCTCATCCTCTGTTTTCACTTTTGGCCCCTCTGCTCTCCTAAAGGAGAGGTGAATCTGTTTTTCTAATCCTTGTTCCTTAAGAGTTTGCTTGCTTTCCCGTCAGTAGTCACATGGAAAAAGTGTCCTGGATCACTAATGATTAGAGAAATGTAAATTACAACAATTCTGAGTTACCACCTCACACCTACCAGATTGGCTAACATGACAGAAAAAGAAAATGACAAATGCTGTAGAGAACGTGGAAAAATTGGTACACTGTTGGTGGAGTTGTGAACTCTCTCTGGAGAACAATTTAGAATTGTGTCCAAAAGCTATAAAACTATGTATATCCTTTTACCCAGCAATATACTATTACTAGATCTGTAACCCAATGAGATCAAAGAAAAGTTATACAAAAATATTTATGTATAAATAATATGCATGTATACATCCATGAATATACAAATATGTACAAGATGTACACATAAAATGTATATGTACAAATATATTTAGAGCATCTCTTTTTTGTGGTGGCAAAGAATTGGAAATTGTCCAACAACTGGAAAATTGCTGAACAAGTTGTGGTAAATGATTGATTGTAATGGAATACTCTTGTGGTATAAGAAATGACAAAGATGATGGCTTCAGAAAAACCTGGAAAGACTTATATGAACAGATACAAAGTGAAGTTTGTAGAACCAGAACATTCTACACAGTAACAGCATAATTGTAAAGATGACCAACTGTGAAACATTTAGCTACTCTGATCAAGACAATAATCCATGAAAGTTACAAAGGTCTCATAATGAAAAATGTTCACTTCCTAAAAGAGAACTGATTAAATCTGAGTGCAGATTAAAGCATACTTCTTTTAGTTTTTATTGCGTGCATGTGTATATGTGTGTTTTCTTTTGCAATGTGGCTAATATGGAAACATGTTTAGCATGACTTCACATATTGCTTTAAGGGGTTGGGGATGGAGCCAGAGGAAGGGAAAGAATTTGGAACTCACATTTTAAAAAAAATGAATGTTAAAATTTTTGCATGTAGTTAGGAAATATTTAATGAAATAAATTAAGAGGTACTTTAAAAGAAGAGTTTGCTTGCTTTCTTTGTTTCAACTTATTTCAAAAAGAAACCAGTTTCTCTAAGGTAACGTTCTCATTCACTGAAGGACTGATCTGTGTATGAGTCCCTGGAAGATTAAATAACAGCTGGGTGATTGAGTAAGGGAAGTAAAAAATACAATGCGTGTGTGTGTGTGAGTGTGTGTGTATTTGTCAGAGAGACAGTCTCTAATTGCTGAAAACTTCTCTTCTGGGAGCTTGAGATTAACCAAAGAAATTTTACTGATATATATTTTATAACTTATCAAAGACAGAAAAAAAAATAAGTGAATTCAGACCAGTTCTCAGACACAAATTAATCAAGCAGCTTATTGGAGGTTAAAACTAGAATTCAAAGGGGTGGCTAGGTGGCACAGTGAATAGAGCACCGCTCCTGGAGTCAGGAGAATCTGAGTTCAAATCCATCCTCAGACACTTAACACTTACTGCTGCATGACCTTGGGCAAGTCACTTGACTTGCCCTTCCCTGCCCTTCCCCCTCCAAAAAAAAAACCCAACAACTAGAATTCAAGATGGTGAGAGGCATTTTTTCCCCCCTTTCCATTATTTCTTCCTAAAGCAGATTGAAAAGGAAGCCCATCCCCCCTGAGGGGTAGAGTCTAGTGTAGGGAGAGGGAACTTGCAGTGGCTATCTAGGTCCTTGAGTGCAACCTTTTGACTGAGTCCAAGTTTTGCAGAACAAAAGGAGATTTGCTCTGTGAAGTTTCAATTCAGTCAAAGGACTGCACTTGAAGACCTAGAGAGCCACATGTGGCCTCTAGGCCTTAGGTTCCCCACCCCTGATCTAGTGCATTGGGTCTAGGGCAATGACCTAAAGAAGGAACTTGGAACAACTGATACCACCTATGCCTGGGTAAGAGGAGCTAAGAAGGAATAACTAGTTCTCTGTTTCTCAACCTTTCACCTTGTACTCAACACTACTAGGAGCATATCACAGACGCTAGATTAGCTTCCAAGACCTGTACAAGCCTTCAAGTACACGAACAAGAGTAATAGATAGTATAAGCCAAACAAGAAGCTAAAGCAAAAACAAACAGGAAAAAATATTGGTCTGCACTGATAACGAAGTGTCTTCACCAGGAATTTCCCACATTAATGAAATCATAGGCCTTCCTCCCCTCTCTCCCCCCAATAAAAGTTATTATTATTAGTAATCTTTTGGGAATTGGAGAAGACTTGGATTTTCAAATTTTGTCTCTATTTTTTTAAAAGTGGTGAAAAGGTAGATTCTATAAATCTAAAAGAGAGAATTTGACATGAATCCTCTGTTAAAAATTCTGGAGTGGATTATTAAACATGACATTTGTAAGCACCGAGGAAAGAAAGCCAACGATTGCCAGGAGTCAGCAAAGTTCCCCAAGAACAAGCGGTATTAAATTAGATTGATTTGATTTTTGGATAACATTATTAGATTGAGAAATTCTAAAAAACAAAGTATATTTGGATTTAAGCAAAGCATTTGACAAAGTTGCCCATGATATTTTTGTGGACAAGAAGTAGAAATGTGGTCTGGATGATATAGTACAGTTAGATGGTCACGTAGCTGATTGAATAACCATATCCAAAGAGTGTTAACTACTGTCTAATAGTTAGGTCTCTATGTCAACTTGGAAGGTTACATTAATAAAATTATAGGCATCCTGATCAAGGTAAATAAAATCAATGTACCTGCACTGATCTGGCCACATATAGAGTATCTCGTCCAGGTCTGGTGGTCATATTTTGGAAGGGACGTTGACAGGTGAGTCTAAAGGAAAGTTACTAGGATAGTAAGGGGTCTAGAAATCTGTTTAACCTGGAGAAGAGAAAGTATAGTTAGTCAAGAGGTGAGAAGACTAAAAAGATAGTTGTCTTCAAATATTTGAAGGGTGGAGAAGATTGAAGCTGATTATTTTACAAGTCTGATTCTCTTAAATCCAATTCATGGGCTAGTCAAGATGTCACCCTTGTGATGTCATTGGTCTTCTTCAAGAATGAAAGATGAACAACAACAATTTGTGAGAGGGACTATTCTTCTATGGAGTTCCAAGGGTGCACAGAACTAGACCTAAGTTAAGGGAAACAGATTGCAGCTCGGTATAAGGAAGAGTTTTCTAAAAATGAGAGCAGTCAGAAATGGAGTGGTCTCCATTGCATCACTGACTGCATGACTGCCTGCCTGCTAAAAACATAGAGGCAATTACTAAATGTATTAGAACTTTGGTGTAAAAATGACACTTCTAACTCTAAAATCCAATATTTCTTCTTTGATCTTTGCTTTATGAATTCAATAGTATATGGTTCTACCTAATATTCCTGGAGAAATACTCTATTGGGAAGCACCTGACTTCTATATAAAAGCACATTGATGCTGTGGAAACTGAACCCAAGTCTAACCAAAGTTGACACTGATGTATTTAGAATGATACCCTAGTATCTCTGTGGGCTATCACAGGAGAGACTGCCACTCTAGCCAGGTTCCACTATTATTAACTCTTTCTTAGTCTGATTTTACTGAAATGGGAATGGCAGTTTAATTTTTTTTTTTTTTGGAGGAGGAGGAGGAAGGGTAATTGGAGCTAAGTGAGTTGCCCAAGATCACACAGCTAGTAAGTGTGTCAAGTGTGTGATGCCAGATTTGAACTCAGGTCCTCCTGGCTCCAGGACAGGTACTCTATTCACTGCGCCACCTAGAAGCCCCAGTATCTATTAATTTAGATAAAACAACTAAACCATTTTGTGTATTCTTAACTTACTGAGGCAGCTTGTTATAGGCAGCACATACTTATATATGCTGATCTTGGGTATCAAGAGGACCTGTGGTCAAATCCTGCCTCCTCACATTTATTAACTGTATGGCCAAATCACTTAAACTTTCAGAGCCTCAAGTATATCAGCTATAAAATGGGTACAATAGTGTCTATATCATATACATTAATGTTCAAAATATAATATATGTAAAGTACTTTGTAAACCTTAAAATATGTAAATTATCATTACTAATAATAACAATCTTAAAATTAAACGGAATTAGAACTATTTTTTGAGATTGTGTGTGTATGTATGTTTGTTAGTGAGAGAGAGACATAAAGACACACAGAGAAAGAAAGGAAGAAAGACAGACAGAAAGTCTGAGGTCTTCTTGAGATCACTAGAGATGTCCTGGCATGTCAAAAACTCTGATTTTCAAAAATCTCTGACATAGGCATAATCTCTCACGTTTCATGTTCTCTGTCAGTCTTAAATAGACATATACACTGGCTACATTGTGGTTTTGGTTGACTGGTTGAACCATTCATAGCGTCATAGATTACCAGGTATAGCCAAGGTCATAGGATCATAGCTTTAGAGCTTGGAAGGGAAATCAGAGATCATGTGGTCCAATACCTCATTTTACAGATAAAGAAACCAAGGCCCAGATTGACTGAGTGATTTGCCCAAGGTCACAATGGCAAGTTTCAGAGGCCGCATTTGAACCTGGGTCCTTTGTCTCCAGAGCCAATAAATGCTCTCTTTGCCCCTAATCTGCATCTCACTGTAAATGGGAAGAACCATATTTATCCTATGGAGTTAATACTGATGTGGATTTCACAAACATCCCACAAATGTGCTGCCTTAGTGATACAGTGTATATTCAAATGTTTACAAAGGAGAGTTTGAGCATATTTCCTACAAATGAGATAAACAGGAAAAATAAGATTAAAATGTGAGGTGAATAAATGATACGGAACTTGTCTTAAGCAGCAACTAGAGTCACATTTGCTGAAGGGAAATATGGCTTTATCAGTGGGGGAGTGACATGCTGACATTTACAACGCATGGACATTTCTGTGAAATTAACTACGTTATGTCCCAATTTGGGCCTAAGAATCGCTTCTGTGGAAATAGGTAGTTAGATCTAGGCCAGTGATTGACACTAGCAAGCACAAAGGTTAGGCTTGTCCTGATTTCATTTCATCCACACTCTGAGTATATTTTATGAGTTCTTGTGCAAGCTGTGATTTATGTTTCAAGAGACTCGTGGCTTTTAAAAGTAATTTCTGAAAATGGATTCCTTTTCCAAGTTGGTGCCCCTAGCATGGAGCTCAATGAGACACACTCCTCAGCACTAACAGCATTGTATAAGCTTGGTTTACCTTTAATATGGACTCTGTTGTGTTCCCTTTCTAGTATTAACCTAGAAAATTGTTCCTGGGGGACTGTGTTTCATGGTCTTTATAGCTTCCTGTAGCACCTAGTATTTATTATGCTTTGAACAGTGTAAGTATTGAAGAGATGTTTGGTGATTTGATTTCTAGGGCTTGTAAATACATCAAAGTAGGAAATCTGAGGAATTTGTTCTCAAGCTATAATTATTTTTTTTCCTTTTGTTTATTTTTAGTTTGCATCATTCATTTCCACAAGATTTTGAGTTACAAATTTTCTCCCCCATCTTTCCCCTACCCACTACCCCAAAACATATCCCACTGTATACCCCTCCCCCAATCTGCTCTCTCCTATATCCTCCCCTATGACCACTCTGACTTTCCATTAGGGCAAGATGGATCTCCCTACCCCAGTGCCTGTATATCTTATTTCCCAGTTGCATGTACATAATAATAATAATAATAATATGTATATATACATATATATTTTTTAAACATTTGATTTTAAAACTATAAATTCTAGATGCTTTCCCTTCCTCCCTCATCCCCTACCCCTACTGGGAAGACAAGCAATTCAATACAGGCCACATATGTGTAGATATGCAGAACATCTCCACAACAGACATACTGTGAAAGACTGCCTATATTTCCCTCCATCCTATCCTGCCCCCCACTTGTTCTTTTCTCTTTTTAGTCCCTGTCCCTTTACAAAAGTGTGTACTTCTAACAACCCTCCCTCCCAACCTGCCCTCCCCTTCATCTTCCCCCTTCTCATCTCCTTCCCCCCCTACTTTCCTGCAGGGCAAGAGATCCAGTTTAGAGTGTATGTCATTCCCTCCCTAAGCAAAATTTAATGACAGTAAAGTTGACCCATTCCCTTTTGCCTTCCTGTTCTTCCCTTCTATTGTAACAGTTATCCCTTGCTGCTTCTATATGAGATAATTAACCCCATTCTGTCTCTCCCTGTCTCCTCTCATTATATTCCTCTCCTACTTCTCAGTTTCACCTTTTAAATATCATCTCTTCCTATTCAATTGATTCTGTGCCCTCTATGTGCACATATATAC
>JAQQSW010019046.1:0-11126 GCA_028646575.1 Pseudocheirus occidentalis | reverse complement strand
TATGATAAACTTTTACTTTTCTTTTTTCTTCTTCTCTTCCCTTCCCTTCCCTTCCCTTCCCCTCCCTTCCCTTCCTTTCACTTTCTTGTAAAATAGTCAGCTATTGGTCAAGTATTATTAGAAACTCCACAGCCTAGAAACATGAAAAGTTAAGTCATTTTGTGTGTGTCATCATTAAGTGACAATTGAGGATGATTATTATCAAGTCAATAAAAGATTAATAGATGATCTTTGAGTAAAAACCTCTTTTTTTCTTTTCTTTTCTTTTTAGACATAGTAGCAGAATATGCCTTAGCTGTTTTATTTACACACACACACACACACACACACACACACACACAAAATGGAACTAGTAATTCCACCTAAATGGTTTTACTGCCTAAATGGGATCACTGTGGTTTATTAATACCATTACAAACCTGCTCTTCTGTTTGTATTAGCAAAACATTAGGGAAGGGATGGAGGGGGGTGTTGACTGTGACATTCTGGTAACAGTTGTTTTTGGGTGCCAAAACCAATTATTCGACTCTACAACCTTGGGAGATCATGTCATTGTCACCCCAGAACCTCCATCTTTAATGACTATACTTTACATTCTGCCTCTTCCTATTAGTGCAATATTCCCTGCAGTCTCTAGAGATACCACATTCCTGCCATTTATATCTGTGCAAACACATTCCGACAACCGATTCATTATTAAAGATCACAGCCATAAACTGTGTTAGATTAGCCCAAGCCCAAGCTGTTTTATAGCTTCAGCCTTAGCAATTTCATTGGGGCATTTTGCAAAGGACAATGAGTACAGATTTTCTTGTCAGTCAACATAGCTGATGGTCTCCACCAGTGGGCAATAATGGACTTTTAATTCACATCTCAGGATAAGAAACAGATCCTACAGTGTGTCCCAAAAGTCTTAGTGCAATTTAAAACCTAAATCACCTAAAACTGCACTAAGATTTTATACTTTGCTGAATATTTAGGTAGTAGGAGGGAAGGGAAGTAGATAAAGAAATGAATGCATCTTGCCTCTTTTGTCGCCTCTTCTTCTACTCCTTAGACATCTAGTCCAAGGTAAGATATATTTTCTTCCTTAAGGCTACCTACTCAAAGTTAGGTTTTTGCTAAGGCCATCACAAGTTTTCAGTCTATCTTATGAGGAAAAGGAATGAATGAGCAGGTATGGTTCTTTGCAAAACTAACATCCTCCCTTGCACAAATAAAATCTGGCATCAGAATCATTTGAATTTAGCAGTAAGAATATTCCAATGTATTCAGACACTATAGTTTGTGTGATAAACTGAGAATGTTGGTGAGGAGAGAAACACTGAATGTGAGGAATGTAAAAGCTGTAGCAATAAACTGTAGGAAAAATGAAACTCAGCATTGCTGCTCTTATGGAATGAAGATTAAGAGGCCCTTCAGGGAAATCAAGAAGGGTAGGCATAAAATGATCATTACCAATTCACCTTTTGATCTTGAGACATCTTTTTTTTTTCAGTTCAGATTTTTGGATTAAAAATATTAGAAGGGAACTGCTTGGTTGATCATGTGTTATTGTGAGTACACATAAGGATAATATTAGCTACCATTCAATTGAATTGTCCATTCTCTAAGCTTTTTCCTATATTCCACAGAGTCCTTGGCTATATTCCCGGCACATTTCTGATCCCAAGCTCTTTGTCTCTTCCAGCCTAGTGGTGACTTTATCTTGAGCATTCAAGACTGTTTTCAGTTAAGAGATCTTAGAGCCTTAGCAGCCTAGACCAGGTAACTATAGAGCAAGGCTTTATAAATTACCTGCAGCCTTGGCTCAGCTTAATTTCTGGGACTATTGAAAATAGTCAGAAGTGGAGAAACATTTCCTTGTTCAGCATTCATAAGTTTGAGGTGCTTCATGAGCAACCAGACTTAGGATAATAATTTCAGAATTAGGTTCTGGCTAGACCTTGGTACAAAAGCATGGATGTATTCAAATTCTATAAAGAAATTCAATAGGGATAAATGAAAAGAAATACTATCATTTCTTTAAAAGGTTATTTCAACCACAATGGGTCACTGTTGTATTTGTGTGTATGTTTCAAACCAAATCTATTTTATGCCACCCAATGTTACTAACAATGTTAAATACACAATATTTCAGTGGTTGGTTTATATCCTCTTTAAAATTTTCTTTCTCAGTGAACAATATCTGAAAAATGAAGAGTGTGCCTAAACTCTAGCTTTGAGCCTAGATGGTTAAGCTAATTTTTGACAAAATATACAAAATAGACTTTTAGATTTATCTTACAACTCCTGTAAAAAATCTAAAGTAGTGGAGGGGTGGATCACAATGACAATACTTCTTACTACAACAGTGAAGCATCCAGATCTAAGTCAGCCTAACTTAATTTGTGAAAGTGCTACACACACACACACACACACACACACACACACACACACACACACACACATACACACACACAGGCAAGATGGGGAAGCCCACTATAACATACATGCATATTTATATTAAAGCTTAAAAGTGAACTAAGAATTTTGGAATGCATATAAAGATGTATATATTAAGCCTTAAAATTATTAAAGTTTAGAACTGCACTAAGACATACATGACTGGGGGTATGTAAATATGCATGATTATTTTTTATTTTATTAATAACAAATTATTAAATTGGTATTAAGGCATTTTATCTTTATTTCCTTATTCAGGGATCAGCCTATACATGTCAGTCAGCCAGTCTCTGAAGGGTATGACTAGTAGATGAGATTGCCCAAATGCTCCAGGAACATGCTCCTTGATCTTGAGCATGACTCCACCAAACTAGGAGACTTTAACTCTGTTTAAAGTGTGAACATAATCTAATCTAAGTGAATTCCAGTCCTAAACCATTTAGCCTATGCCCTTTTACCCTCTATTAGAGTTTAAGGTCACCCAACTCATGAAGAAGAATGCCAATCAGAGTGTTCTGGATGTTTACTAGAGTTGACTGAGTCTCATAATCAAGCCATGTTGCCAGCAAGAGGAACTAAACACTTTTAACCCACCTCCCCATTTAAATGTCCACCAATCAAGAATGATTTCTCCTATCAGAGGCATTCCCTTTCAAAATATAAACCATTTAAGGTGTTCCATAATTCCATCAGATGACTTTGCTTATGGCAAGAAACCACTGAACATCAATTAATTATTTGCTAGCCTAATTAGTAAATTGATTTCTAATTACTCAAGAATTCCAAGAGATGTTTTTAATATCTGAACTACCCCCCTTTTGGTATACTTTTAGTATAACCATAAACAATTGTGGGAAACAGATTTCATGAAAATAAGATTTTCTCATTAATCAATACAGGTTGTGGTTCCTTAATAACATTGCATATTATCACTTTGTTCACAGTATCACAGTCAGAAATGGAAGAATATTCAGAATCCTATTAAATTCATACCTGATTGAGTAGCTAGGTGGCACAGTGCACCGGCCCTGGAGTCAGGAGGACCTGAGTTCAAATCCTGCCTCAGACACTTAACACAAAAATTAGCTGTGTGATCTTAGGCAAGTCACTTAACCCCAACTGGCCTCCAAAAATAAAAATAAATAAATAAATAAAATCATACCTGCTCAGTTATCCTTTATGCAAAATACTTGATAGTTGATCATACGGTCTTTGCTTAAAACTGAACAGTGATGCCACCTTCTAAACTAATCCTATACACTTTTTGGACAACTCTGATCATTACTTTCCCCTAACATTGAGCCCAAATATATCTCTCTACAACCTTTCCATTGAACCAGGAAAAGCCCTCTAAGATGAAACTACTGTGAATGCTACTGTGAACAGCTTTTAAGGTTCTGATTACACAGTATAGTGAACACTCCATTTATTCCACTACAAATCAAGGCAAATATTCACACCAAATCACAATATAATATTCACAACAAATCAAGGTACAGTACGATCTTCACAACATTACATCTTATCACAGAAAATCACAATATAGTGTTCACATCAGCCTAACCTTGGAATGGCCACATGGTTTTCACTATATTTAGAAGTTGTGACTTCTATTTTTATTTAGAAATATTTATTTATTTCACAATATTTATTATATTATATTTAGAACACAATATTTAGAACAAGGAACAAAACAACAATCATCTGGTTTCCCTAAGGGGGAAACCCTCCTCGTTTAATCATTCAATCAATTCACAATACAATAATAAATCTTCCACTCATGGGCCAATTGTAACTTAATAAATCACTCATCTAACAATCAGTTTCTAAGTATTATTAATCACAAGATACAATCATTAGAAAATTACACAAATCCTCCACCCCTCGGAGTCTAGTAAACTCATTCAATATCCAAGGAGAGGCCTTTTCTTCATCTTGACTCAGGGTAGTCTCTCTGATTCCTTGGATCCCCTTCCATGGTCCCAGCTCCCACCTGAATTCACCAAACAGTCACATGGATTCAGGGGCAGACAGCTCCCAGGTCCTTGGCCAATCCTCCAAACAGTCCTTGGCACACATCGAAGTTCACAGGGTCCAGCACATCTCAGACCCTCCACCACTTCTGTTGCCAGGAACTCAAGGACCCACCAAGCCACAGACCAATAAAGGTTTATCCTGGTCATGCTTTTTCAGTCCTCCAGCAGTTCAGCTAGCTGTAGGACCCAGGAGAAATCTTGGCCTTCCAGCTTCCAGATGCTGAGAGAGAAACTCTCTCTCTCTCTCTCTCTCTCTCTCTCTCTCTCTCTCTCTCTCTCTCTCTCTCTCTCGCTCAAGAAAACTCCAACTCACTTCTTCAGTCCAGCAGCTCAGCTCCCACATGCTGGGACAATCCTGCTTCCTCCAACTGGAGCTACCAGTAGAAACATTTCTGTTTCTGTCTCTCTATCTCTAAAACTCTTCTTATATACACACACTGGCCTCCTGTCTCAGCCAAACCCCTCCTACCATGTCAGGACAGGAGAAGAGCTCACAACTTCAATACTTAGCACTAAGTGTCCTGCAATATCTTTCTTTTTCTTTGTGACTTAAAAAAAAGATTATTGACAAACAACAACAGCTAAGTAATTGTCCTGTAATTTTTTTTTCTGGATTGAAATATGATTCATTGAGCTTTCATGACTTGTTGAGAACGGTTAGGTGCTCTTTTACTATCTCCTCACTTCTTTGGGTTTCAGTTTCATATTATGTACTCCTGCCCCTTGTAACTATTTTTCCTGGTCTTAAGAGTATTTTTCTTGGTATAGAAAACAGAAGAAAAATAAAAGTTCAGTAGTTTTATTTTTCTGCAGAAATATTTTCTAGTTTTCTCAGCAACTCTCCTTTAATGGAATTTTCTCCAACTAATTTATGTTCTTTCAATCTTCCTCCTCCAAACTATGTCAGTGATATAACTTTGCATTTTCTTAACCAGTAAGGTTTGGTTATTAATGCTTTATAATATAATCTGAAGTCTGGAGATACTATTCTCCCATGCTATTTCTAACTAAACAATCTCTTAATCAGGTCTTCAAATCTAAGCAAATAAATACTTTCCTATTCCTCATTGAATATATCATTCCTCACCTAGAGTCTTTCCTCGAAGCATTTTTAATCCTTCTTTAGAAATTCAAACCCATTTTTCTTGGATTTTTCTTCCAAATTCTAATTTATTAAAAAAACAAATACTTATTTAGTATCATGAAATAATCAATGATTAATTGGATTTTTATTTTGAATTGATTCTTTTGATATAATATATAGTAGTGACTAGAGAAATTTTTCTCAAGTCTCAAATGCTTTATGTACCTGAATAAATAGATTTGAATTTTTTCATCACCTCAATTTTATAGGCTTCTCTCTTTTTAAAAAAGTGATTTAAAGGAATTTCCCCCCCCCCAAGAATTTCTTACCCTATAGCAAGTTGCAGATTATTTCAATTGGATACTACTTCATTTTCCCTACAGCTTGGTATAACAGGAGATAGAATGCTGTGCTTAGAGCAAGGAAGATGAGTTCAAATATACCCTCAGACTTAACACAAAAACTAGCCATGTGACCTTGGGCAAGTCACTTACCCCTAACTGCCCTCCAAAAAGCAAAAATATAAAAAAACTTCAAATATAGTCTCAGACATTAGCTGTGTGTCCCTGAGTAAGTCAATTAACCTCAGTCTGCTCAGTTTCTTTTTATGTGAAATGGGGAAAATAATCACACCTATGGACTATTACTATGAAGACCAAATGAGGTAATATTTGTAAGGCATTTGGCATAGAATCTGTCCTATAATAGGTGTTTAATAAATATTTGTTCCATTACTTATCCTTCCCCCTTGTGCCTAAATAATTCCTGAGGCTGGTTTTAAATTGGACATCAGTGCTAGAAGATAGAGCTTTATAAGTGGGAAGAAAAGCTTTGTAAACAGTAGTAAGTCCCAGACCCACTCACAGGGTACTCTATCCTAATACCAAAAATCTCCTTTTATGCAGAAGTTAGGAGTAAAGATCACTGCAGAAATAAAGTGCACCAAAGTTGTGTACTGAAATTAAAAGAAAGAGTTATAGACTTTGAAAATGTTAGAGCTGGGGGGAAGCTAGGTGGCACAGTGAATAGAGCACCAGCCCTAGAGTCAGGAGGACCTGAGTTCAAATCCAGCCTCATATACTTAACACATAATAGCTGTGTGACCTTGGGCAAGTCACTTAACTACAATTGCCTCTCAAAAAAAAAGTTTAAAAAGAAAATGTTAGAGCTAGAAGGGACCTTAGAAATCATCAATTCTGCTAAAACAAACAAAAAAAAGTAGAGACTTTTGGGAGCAAAGATGGCAGAGTAAGCAGTAAGTTCATCTCACTCTCGCTTACTGACCTCCAAAATGCCAGAAAACATTGCCCCAGGAAAAATCCTGAACAGTAGAGAGAGGGTACAGCAGTTTTTTGGCCCTGGAGGTTTGGGAGATAAATAAGAACGTTCTCTCTCATTCTGTTGAAAGGTGGCAGTACAGTATCATTACTGGAAAGCCAGCAGTAAGCCCCATCTCAGCAAATTAGCAGGAGATCCTGAGCCCCAAGGCAGTGGAGCAAGCAAGGGCCAACACCAGGATCCCCACTGTGCTTTGGCACATCCAGGGGAATGGGCAGACTCCAGTTCTGAGAACTACCATATGCAGCGGTGGGGTGGACATGCTCCAAAAGGTAAACCTCTTTGTGCTTCAGTGCAACCCCAGTGAGAAGATGTCTTCCAGGGGCCAGAACTCGATAGCTTCAGTGTGGTTCCAGGGAAATGCAGAGAAACGACACCTGGCCTCAGCACACACCAGCCACCACCATTAGGACACAGGCTCATGCACCAGGTAAACTGCAAAACCCCTCCAGCCTCCAGCCACCAGTACCTGAGGCCCTAACACAACAAAACAGTGACCAGTACCCTGGCCCCCAGCACAAGAAGCTAGGGATGATGCTCCCTGTGCTCCAGCTTGAGAACTCAACTTTAAAAACCAGAAAATAGGCAAATATCAGGAATAAAAAGCAGAAATGGACAATGGCCATAGCCTCTTTCTATGGGGAAAAATGGAAGATCAAAACACAAATTCATGAGGATAGCATTGCCAATAAACCCACATCTGAAACATCAAAGGGGAGTGTAAACAGGCTTTGAACCCAAAAAGTTTTCTTGGAAGAGCACAAAAAGGATTTTAAAAGTCAAATAAGAGAAGCAGAAGAGAAATTCAGAAAATAGGTGAGAGGTATGCAAGACACAGTCAACAGCTTGGACAAAAAATGACAAAAATTGACTGTAGAAAACAATTCTGTAGAAAACAATGACTGTAGAAAAAACTCAAATGGCCAAATGAGGGGAGAAAGTACACTGAAGGAAGCAATCCCTTAAAAAGTAGAATTGGGGGACAGCTAGGTGGCACAGTAAATAGAGCATGGGCCCTCGAGTCAGGAGGACCTGAGTTCAAATTCAACCTCAGACACTTAACACTTATTAGCCATGTGACCTTGGGAAAGTCACTTAACCTCCATTGCCCTGCCCTCCCCTCCTAAATAAGGCAGAAAAAAATAGAATTGGTCAAATGGGAAAGGAGGTTTACAAAAATCACTTAAGAATTGCTTAAAAAGTAGAACTGGCCAAATGGAAAAGTAGTTACAAAAACTAACCAAAGAAAACAATTTGTTAAAAATTAGAACTGGACAAGTGGAAGCTAATGACTCTATGAGACCAAGAATCAATCAAACAAAATCATAATAATTAAAAAATAGAGGAAAATGTAAAATATCTCATTGGTAAAACAACTGACATGGAAAATAGATCTAGGAGAGAGAATTTCAGAATTAATGGTCTACCTGAAAGCCATGATAAAAAAAAGAGCCTGCACAGTATTTTTCAAGAAATTATCAAGAAAAAAGCCCCAAGGCCCTAGAACCAGAAGGTAAAATAGTCATCAAAAGAATCCAATGATCACTTCCTGAAAGAGGTCCCAAAATGAAAATGCCAATATTTCATTATTTCAAAGTCAAATTGCAGAATTATCAGCTCAAGGAGAAAATAATGCAATGAGTCAGAAAGCAACAATTTAAGTATTGCAGAGCCACAATCAGGACTATGTAGGACTTCGTCATTTCTACATTGAAAGATCAGAGGGCTTGGAATGTGGTATTCCATAAGGCAAGGGAGCTATGGATTACAACCAAGGATCAACTACCCAGCAAAAATGATCATAATCTTTAAGGGGAGGTGATGGATATTAACTGAAATAGGAGACTTCTAAACCTTCCTGATAAAAATATCAAGAGCTTATCAGAAAATCTAATCTTCAAATACAAGACCCAAGAGAGGCATAAAAAAGTAAACAGGAAAGAAAAAAGGCACATTATTCAATAAGGACTAACCATTAACATCCCTACATGGGAAGTTAATACCTGTAACTCTTAAGAACTGTATCTTTATTACAATATTTAGAAGGGGTATGCATAGACAGAGGCTATGGGTACATATATACTTTGAAGTGATGGTACAAAATCTAATTAAGAGGAGAAAAAGGATTTCACTGGGAGAAGAGGAAAGACAGAGTTAAAAAAGGGTAAATTATACCACATGAAGAGGCACAAAGACATTACAGTAGAGAGAAAGAAGGGAGGGAGATGAGCATTGTTTGAAATTTACTCTCATCAGGACATAGGTTTAGAAATTTAACTTACCCTACAGAAAGTGGGAGGGGGAAGGGGAAAGACAAAAGAGGAAGTGGATAGAGGGGACGGAAGATTGAGGAAAGCAGTGGTCAATTACAAAACACCTGTGAAGAATGAAAGAGAGAAAGGAGAGAGAAAAGAATAAATGGGATAGAGACAGGGAAGGAACAGGATAGTGAGAAAGACATAGTAATGATAACTATGAATGTGAATGGGATGAACTCTTCCATAAAAGAGAAGTTGTTAGCAGAGGGGATTAAAAACCATAATCCTGCAATATGTTGTTTACAAGAAACAAATATGAAGAAGAGGAATACATGCAGAGTAAAGGTAAAAGGCTGAAGTAGAATATAGTATACTTCTGCTGAAGTAAAAAAAAAAATAAATCAGGA
The DNA here is from genome assembly GCA_028646575.1 of Pseudocheirus occidentalis. NCBI lineage: Eukaryota > Metazoa > Chordata > Mammalia > Diprotodontia > Pseudocheiridae > Pseudocheirus > Pseudocheirus occidentalis. Next base: position 1,558 of record JAQQSW010019046.1, on the reverse strand, counting down.
GTAGTAATTCTGATTTTACACAATGGAGAAGTAAAAATAGATCCAACTAAAAGAGATAAGTGGGTAGCTAGTTGGCCCAATAAATAGAGCATGAGACCTGAAATCACGAGGACCTGAGTTCAAATCTGGTCTCAGACACTTGACACACTTACTAGCTGTGTAACCATGGGCCAGTCACTTAACCCCAATTGCCTTGCCTTTTTCCTTCCAAAAGAGAGAAAGATAAGGAAGCAAAGTACTTCCTACTTAAAGGTACTATAGACAATGAAGTAACATCATTAATAAACACTTATGCACCAACTGATAAAGCAAGAAGTTAAAGGGGTTACAAGAAGAAATAGAGAACCAAACTTTACTAGTAAGGGACCTTAACCTCCCCCTCACAAAATTAGATAAATATAACCACAAAATAAACAAGAAAAAAAATTAAGAAGTTGAATAGAATTTTAGAAAAGGTAGATATGGTAGACCTCTGGAGAAAATTGAATGGAGATGGAAAGGAATTTAACTTTTTCTCAGTGGTACAGCACACCTATACAAAAACACCTGACAATAAAATGTAAAAAGACAGAAATATTAAATCTAACCTTTTCCAATCACCAATGAAATAAAAATTACATCTAATAAAGAGCTATGGGAAAATAGACTAAAAATTCATTTGAAAATAAATAATGTAATCCTAAATAATGAAGGGATCAAACAAAAAAATCATAGAAACAATGAATAACTTCATCCAAGGGAGACTTCCAGGGGCGGAGCCAAGATGGTGGCATAGAAGCAGCAAGGTCCCGCAGCTCACACACAGCCACCCTAAACACCCATATAATATGACTCTGGACAAATTCTAGGGCTCTCAAACTCACAAAAATACAGAAAACACATCTCTTGAGGAAGGCAGCTGAGCAGCAGGGGATCATTGTGGCAGGACGCGAACTGAGGCCAGCCAAGCCTGAAACTGAAACCATGGCCAGGCCCAGAGTGGTAGGAAGGAGCCAAGCCAAGCCATGGCCAGTCTACAAGAGAGAAGATCTACAGTCTCCAGCAATTCCACATCTACCAAGGTGTGAAAAATAAGGATTAAAGAAAGGCAGCTTGGCAGGAGGGGCTCATCCCGCAGGTGTGCAGGCCGGGAGCAGAGACCAGCCCAGCCTGAAACCACCATGGCGCCAGGCTCCAGGGCTGGTCGGGAGGAGATGAGCCTCCAAAGCCACAGTGTGAGTCTACTTCAGAGAAGATCTAAAGCACTTTGAGCAATCTTTACATCTACTAAGCCAGGATTAGAAGCCAGTGAAAGTGGGTGAAGCTTTCAAGCGAAATTTGAGGGGAGAAAAGCAGTTCAGCCAATCTACCACCAGGGAAAGGAAGCAGTGGGGGAAGGGGAGGAACTGCTGTAACCGGTGGCTGCCCCCACTGGGCTGCTTCAGAGTCCCTGGTCTGCAAATCCCATGGGGGGACTGAGTCGACTGATCAGGGCCAAGTGCTCTTGCATTGAGCGGCCTGGATCGTGGTCTTGGGTGGTGGTCCTGGGGTGCACTCTCAGCAAGCCAAAGCTGGGGGG
>JAQQSW010019045.1:0-11126 GCA_028646575.1 Pseudocheirus occidentalis | reverse complement strand
AAAAAAAAAAAGAAAAACAGTAATAGTAACTTATGAAACTTTTCTTAATATGAGGATAGGTGAAGGGAATACAAATGCATATATATGTCTCTGTAGGAGGCTATATATGCATATGAATACATATCTGAGCATGTATCTATATGTGTACATAGAGGATACAGGATCAATTGAATAGGAAAGGATGATACTTTAAAGGTGAAATTCTGAGGTGGGAGAGGACTAGAATGAGAAGAGACAGGGAGAGACAAAATTGGGTTAATCATCCTATGTAGAAGAGGCAAGGGATAACTGTTACAACTTTACTTTCATCGAATTTGGTTTAGGGAAGGAATGACATAAACTCTAACCTGGGTATCATGCCACACAGGAGAGTAGGGGGCATGGGGATGAGAGGTGGGATGATGGAGGGGAGGGCAGGGTCTGGCAGAGGGTTGCTGGAAGCACACACTTCAGTAAAGGGACAGGGACAGGGTAGAGAACAGAACAAGGGGTGGGTGGAATAGGAAGGAGGGACATATAATCAGCCTCTTACAATATGTCCACTGTGGAAATTCCCTGCATAATTACACATGTACAGCCTGTATTGAGTTGCTTGTCCTTCAAGTGGGGGTGGATGACAAGGGAGGAACCAAAAAAATCTAGAATTTAAAGCTCTACAATACATGCAACTGGGAATTAAGATATACAGGGGCTGGGGTAGGGAAACCCTCCCTGCCGTACTAGAAAGTTGAGGGGTGTTGGAGGAGGGCATAAAAGAGCAGAAATTGGGGGAGGGGCTTCACAATGAGATTGCTGTTTTGAGGTGGGGGTAGGGGAAAGACGGAGAGAAAATTTGTAACTCGAAATCTCGTTGAAATGAATGATGTAAAGAGGAAAATAAAATAAATACAAGTAAATAAATAAATTTCCTAAAGTTTTCAACTTTTCTATGTAGCATTTTTTCATGGGACATACTATACTTTTATACATAACGAGAGTTAATTGTAGCACTTATTTAGTAGAAACATAGGCTCAGCTGGGATGATAGAAGTTACAACAAAGACTTGGGCATTTTTTCAGGAAAATATCCTGATCTTTAGCCTATATAAGAAGATGGAATCTAATTTGCTATATGTGGGAACTTTTTCATTAGAGATTTTCCCAGATAATTTTTTATATATAAAAATAGATGCCTTTCCAGTTTTGGCTCTACACATGCATTTCCAGTTTGTATATGACCATATTTCACATAGGATAATCCAAATTGAAAGGAATCAAGTGATCTGTGTCTGACCCCTAGCTATATGTGGCACCAGGGTCCCAAACATGGGAACTGTTTTTAATTAAATCAGTGGGGGAACCTGCAACCTCGAGGCCACATAGGACCTTAAGAGTACCTCAGGTACAGCTTTTTGACTGAGGCCAAGATTGACAGAACAAATCCTTTTATAAAAGGGATTTCTTCTGGGAAGTATGGATTCAGTCAAAGGGCCACATTTGAGGACCTTAAAGGGGCACATGTCGTCTCCAGCCTGCAAGTTCCCTAATCCTAATCTAAGTACTTACAGTTCTGCTTAGCAACTGTCTGAACTTGAAGATTTTATATCCATCAGAATGTGTTCTGCCTTCCCGTCTCCACGGAGTTCCTCTCTTACCCAGATGCCAAGCAAAGAACAAGGATATCCTGCTTTTTTTTTCATCTTTTCTGCAGTATCTATGAGTACCATCAGGTTATTCCATCTGAGCCAGTTCCTTCTCTCTCTACACTTTAACTTGATGGTCTCATCAGCTACCTTGAGTTCAGTTACAATCTCTATCGTGATGATTGCTCTGTACATCCAGCTCTAATCTCTCTATTGAACACTAGTCTGGAATCACCAGCTGCCTACCAGACTTTTCCATCTAGACTTTCTTGTAGTAGGTGTTTCAAATTCAGCATGTCCAAAACAGAATGGGTAATCTTTCTCCCACCCTCTTCCTACTTGCCTATTACCATATAGGGCACCACAATCCTAATCACTTAGGTCTGTAACCTCACTATTGTCCTTCACCCCTCACTCTTACTTGCCCCACAAGTCCAAGCTTCTATATGCGTGTCATCGGCCTAGCTCTCAGCCTAGTTCAAGCCTTCTTGCCTCAAGTCTTTGCCCTCTCCAGACCTTTCTCTACATATCTGCCAAAACAATTTTCATAAAATACAGATCTGATCATGTCTGCTCAAGAAACTCCAGTGGCTCCCTACTGTCTTTCAGCTGAACTCTAAACACCCATTGGGCATTCAGAGATCTTTGCAACATTGCCCTTTCCTGCCTTTCCAATCTTCTTACACTTTATTCCCCTTTATAAGCTCTATGCTCTAGCTGCAACAGGCCAGTTCCCATCTGGGTGCCTTTTGTGCAAGCAGCAACTGCATGTGTAGAATGCTCTTCCTGCTCCCCTCTTCTTGGAATTCCTGGTTTCTTTCCCTCAAGACTCAGCTTAAATGACATTTTTATCCTTGTCCCTCTCCTATAACCATGATATTCATTTTGAATATATTATATATGTACCTTTATTTATTGTGTCTCCTCCATTAAAATGTAAGCTTCCCAAGGGCAGGGATTGGTACCCTTTTGTTGTCTGTATCCTCAACATCAAGCAGAATGTCTGGCACATAGTAGGCATTTCATAAATCATTTTTGTTTGATTGCTCTTGATGGTGCCCAGTAGTTTGCCATTTCTTTGGGCTTCAAAGAATTGTTCTCCCCACCCCTTGTAGTGAGGGAGTCCTTTTTCATGAGCTTTCCTGTTTCTTTAGATAAAATTATTATAAAAAATACTGTTAAGGCTAAACTGTTCCAGAGATCAGCCACGGCTACCGAAGTGAAGTCCAAAACTACTGAGAGCCTGGGGTCTGGGCCAAGGCTTTCATTTTTCGCACCCTTACCCTCTTTGTTCCCAGTCCTAGCTCCTGCCACTTCTGCAGCTTGCGGGGAGGAATTGGGAGTAAATAACACCAAGTGATTAACTTTGATCTTGATTCTAGGACTCAATATAACTGGGTTTTGTTTTTGATGAATCCCATGAAAATCAGACTTTTGGATTTCACAGGTACAATCATTGGATTAGAGATTTAGAGCTGGAAAGGACTTTGTGTAGTTCTTTGTTCTCATTTTATAGAAAAGGAGACTGAGCCCCAAGAAAAGTCTAGTGACTGGCCCGAGGTCATACAGGTGGTTGAATGATCAGCTGCCTTTCTCTGTGCTACAAATAAGGAAGTTCCAAGGACTTGTCTTCAACAATGTGAGAACCAAGACTAGAAGCCAAGTCACTTGACACTAACAGGGTCCTTCCTTTTCTCTTCTGGGTGAGAGTTGTGCTTATGTATTCTAACAGTCTGAACCAATTCTGCCAATAGTGCTCATCGCTAGAGGGCTTGAAGGGTTAGGAAATGATTTCTACATATTAGCTTATTCGTTCCCCAAAGCAATTCTATGAAGTGTTGTTATAGCTGCAGAAACAAGAATCTCTGAGGGGCTGTGACCAAGGCTAGGGAACCTGGGGCCTCAAGGACACATGTGGTCCTCAAGTGTGACCCTTTTACTGAATCCAAACTTTCCAGAACAAATCTCTTTCATAAAAGGATTTGTTCTTCAAACCTTGGCCTTAGGCCATGCCTGAGGACCTAAAAGACCATATGTGGCCTTGAGGCTGCGGGTTCCCCGACCCTGGCCTAGACCTTCCTGATTCATCCAGGCTTCATCATTTGTCTGTATTCTATCATGCCACTTCCCCACAAGAAATAACACTGGAGTTGGAGTTTGAAGAATTCGGTTCAAATCCTAGCTTTACTTGCTGCCGCTATGACCATGGCCAGGTCCCTGCACTTTTCTAGGTCTTTCTTTTTTTCATGAGTAGTGGGGTGGGAGAAGCAGATCAGAGGGTCTTTAAGATTCTTTCCCACTCTAAACCCCATGATTGCATTTTCTCTATCTTGAAGTTGAAAAAACATGGCAAGAAATAGTTTGTCCACCTATAAAGTAGAAATCCCAAGAGTTGAGTGATAAGGCAAAAGGCCTCTGAGCCACCCAAATGGAAGTCACATAGTCCTTTAAGAAGGAAGGGAATAAGCATTTATATAGTGCCTACTGTATGCCAGGCACTGCGCTTTAAGCTGATATATTTGGAGGCCTCAGACCTTTACTCAGATCTGAAGTAAGATATATTTGAATGTTGGGTTTTTCTTGTTGTTGTTACCTAAATGTTATTGCTGGTGTTCTTGTGTAGAAGAAAGCCATGGTGTCATGGGCACATAACTCGGACTCCTAGCTCTCCTACTTCCTCATTGTGTGACTTTGGACAAGTCACTTCCCTTCTCAGGGCCTTCCTCATCTGTAAAATGAGAGGACTGGATTAGCTGATCTCAGAGGTTCTTTGTAACTCTGAATCCTGTGCCTTAGGAGCTTCTTGTTCCATTAATGGGGATCTTTTTGTTTTTGGGAACTGACTTGAGGTTGTGTTTACTTCTTAGAACATAAACTCTTGATTTAGTCTCATTTGTATAGAGGAAAAGCTTTGAGATCTATGATAAGAAATATATACATTTCTAGAACTGAAGCTGATAATCTTAAGGAAACCACATATTAGTGCATAGAAAAGTTGCTTCATTTTTTGGAAGTTGTCCTAAATTATTATGATTTCTTCAGTGTTTATACTCCTTAGCAGATAATTTCTATACTTTAGTAAAAAGAGTACTTAACCTGGAATTCGTGAAATTGTTTTTTTAAATATATTTTGATAATTATGTTTTATTGTAACTGATTTCCTTTGTAATCCCTACTCATGTTTTTTATGCTTTTAAAAGAATTTTTCAGAGTGGAGGTTCATAGGTTCTCCAGATTGCCAAAGTGGTCCATAATATGACAAAGATTATAAACTCAGGCCTTAGTAGATGGTTTTATGAATATCCTGAAGCTAAAAAAAAGTGTCAGTTGTATGCCAACCTTGTGGGGATGAGGTTCTCATTGGAAATAAGTCAGCCATTACATCAACAGGTACTAAAAATGGAAGAATGGAAAGGTGATTATATCACAGTCCAGTGAATGGGCATCAGGAGAAGTAGGTTCAAGTCCTGGTTCTGACCCTTACTGCCCATGTGTCCTTAGATAAGTTACTTATAACTTCTTCAAACGTCAGTTCCCTAATCTGTAAACTAAGGATGATAATTGCTAATTACCTGACTGGATTAAAAAAATGTAAAGCCGTTTCCAAACTTTAGAGCTCTATATAACTCTCTTGCTGTTACGTAGGCCTGGTGATGACCCGTAGGTTTGTGGTATTAGGACCAGCCAAGGTAATTTGGGAGAGATTCATCGTTGGCTTGGTCACGGGATGATGAGTTTTTCAACCACTGCAATTCTCTAAAGCCCATCCACCAAGGCACAGACTAGGTAGTGGTTTACTTTAGTAATAGGAATCCACACGTAGTTGTTAAGGGGTAAATGGCTGTTTTCAAGCAGGTCTCTAGTAGATGACCCTGGAAATCTGTGCTTGGCCCTGTTTTGTTTTAATGTTTTCATCAGTGCTCTTAGCTAAAGGCTTAGCTAGTGTACTTGTATCCCTAGATGACATAAAGCTGGGAGGGACAGCTAACATAGTGCATGACCATCAGGATCGAAAGTTTCAGTCACTAAAGTGTTGGATCACGTATAATGGCATGTTTTTGAAAATTCCATTTTGTATTTTGGAGTAGAGTCTACATAGGAGACCTGTTAGACATAGAAGAGTTTTTCCTGCCTACTCACATCTTTTTGCTTCTGTTTTATCAACAGGTCCCCAACAAAGATTGGGTTTCCAACCTTGAAGGTAAGTTGCACTTTCTGAAATATACATGTACAGTGTTGTCCAGGCTTCCTTCTTTCCTGTCTGCTTTCTCTAGATCATCCTTTACTCCCTCACAATGTTACTATGGCCTCCAGTCCTTAGTATGGCACAGCTTGCCTCACAGCATTGTGAGGCAAGCACATTAAAGCATTACCCAACTGGCAGCTAGTATAATATTATGTTACTTGTTCATTAATTTATTGGTCCAGGCTTGTGGTTTCATTAGTGTAAGGAACTCTTAGTGTGGAAACTTCTTTCCCTAATGCAGACTGGCAACTCGAGGGTAATCTTGGGACACTTGCAAAGTTAAGCCCTTACCTGTGGTTACATGTTTAGTATAACTCAGGTCTTCTTTATTACAAGGCCGGCTTTCTATCCAATAAACAAAGCTGCCTCTCCTAAAAAATATTGTTTATGACTGGATGTATAAATAGATACTGTAGAAATGTCTGACTCTGAATATTCCATGCTAATATAAGATAGGGATAAAGACTGTACTTGTGACTTCCTTGATTTACAGAACTTCCTGGTGAGGAATTGCCACCCCCCCCCCCCCCCCAATCCTGGGAATTGTCTTTTCTCCCATATAGAGTCTTAATGAGTTGTCAAGAGGATGTGTCAGAGGCAGGGCCTGAACTAACACTTTGAGGCTGGCCAGCTGGCTATTAGAAAGTAAGCTCTTTGAGGCCAGGGATCAACTAGCTTTGTATGCCAAATTGCCTCTTCTAGTAATCACTTCCATTTTTGTAAATCTATCATGGTTACAAAGAAGTGTTTTCCTTATAACTCTATGAGGGGAGTTGTACAAATGAATGTTTGGTGAATTGGATTATTATTATTATTATTAGCCCCATTTTACAGCCTCAGAACAATAAAGTTCTTCCAGCTAGTAAATGTCAGCCAGCCTTTTATCGCCTCCTCCCCATCTCTTCAGACACAAAGCCCAGTCCTCCCCTACTGTATTACATTTGGGTTTGTCTATATGGGAGGGGGGAGGCGGCAGCTCTTCACCCATCTTGATAAGGATACTTTTTTTCTTTTAAAATGAATATTCCCTTAACCAATATATAAAACAAAGACTGTTTTGCACTGGAGAGACCCTGGAGGAGCATATATGTCATAAATCTGCCAATTGGAATTCTGTGACCTTCCACATCATGCTGCCTGTCTTAGAACTAGGAACTTGGAGGTGAACCTGGCCCCAGGTTCTTTTTGCCTAGTTCTGTTTTGCCTAGTCATTTAGTGGCTGTGTGACTTTAGTAGCTGTTGACTCAGAAGCTGACTTTCTCACCTTTTTAAAGTCTTTGAGAATGGTCTGAGGGGATTTTTGACAAAAGCAATAGGCAGGATCTTTTCTACATACTGTTTTCTATAAGAGATCTTTCTCATCTTCATTTTACTTAGTTGACAGAAAGATCTAAGGAATACAAGATCCTGCAATTATACATATCTCACATGTACACACACACATGCACACATGCACACCATTTGACTGAGAAATATGTAGCCTTAAAGGTTCTCCTTCAGAGTTGGGTACAGAAATTCATATTACCCAATAGAAAAGTTAGGAGGGAAAGGGACCAAGCAAAAGGCAGGGGTGAGGAGTGGTATAAGAGGGAGGGTAGATTAAGAGAGGCAATGGTGAGAAGCAAAACAGACCCTTAAGGAGAGGACAGTTAAAAACAAGGATAAACAGAAGAAAATAGAATGGAGGGAAATGCATGGTTAATAATCTTAACTGTCAGTGTGAATGGGATGAATTCACTCATAAAATGGAAGTGGATAGCAGAATGGATTAGAAACGAGAATTCAGCAATATGTTGTTTACAAAAAGCACACCTAAAACAAAAAGATGTACACAGAGTTAAAATAAGGGGCTAGAGCAGAATGTATTCTGCTTTAGCTGAAGTAAAAAAGTCAAGGGTAGCAGTCATGATCTCAGACAAAGCAAAAACAAAAAATCAACCTAATTAAAACAGATAATGAATAAACTACATTTTGCTAAAAGGTATCATACACAATCAATTAATATCAGTACTGGACATATATGTACCAAATGGCATAGCATCCAAATTCTTAAAGGAAAAGCTAAACATTATAGGAGGAAATAGTAAAACTATACTAATGTAGGGCCTCAGTTTATCTGTCTTAGACCTAGTTATATCTAACCAGAATATCTAAAAGAAAGAAGTTAAAGAGAAAAGTTAGAAAAGTTAGATATGTTAGGCCTCTGGAGAATACTGAATGCTAATAGAACAGAATAAATCTTTTTTGTTTTCAACTGTGTGTGACACCTTCACAAAAATTGACCATGTATTAGGGCATAAAAACTTCACAAACAAATGAATAAATATTAAACACATCTTTTCTGACCATAGTGCAATAAAAATTACATTCAGTAAAACTTGAAGCATAGATTAAAGGTTAATTGGAAATTGTATGACCTGATTTGACAGATTGAATGAATCAAAGAACAAATCATAGAAATAATCAATTTCATTAAAGATAATGACAACAGTGAGACAACATACCAAAATTTGTGGGATGCATCCAAAACATTTATATGGAAAATTTATATCTGTCAATTCTTATGTCTTATATATGAAAGAAAGAGCAGATCAATAAAGTGGGTGGGTAATTACAAAAACTAGAAGAATAACAAATGTAAAATTCCCAACTAAACAATAAAATAGAAATCCTGAAAATCAAAGAAGAGATTAATAAAATTGAAAAATTTTAAAAATTGAAATAATAAGTAAAACTAGCAGCTAGTTTTGTAAAAAAAAATAGAGAAATCATTGGTTTATTTTATGTACTGATTTATTTTTATTTATTAATTAATAAGTTGATTTAAAAAAACAAAACAATTTACCAGTATCTAGAATGTAAAGGGTAAATGTGCAGCCAGTGAAGATAAAATTATTAGAAGCAATTTTGCCCAACTAGTAGATGTTATTGGGGCAAGAAATCACTATTTGACAAAAACTTCTAGAAAGACTGGAAAGCAGTCTGTCAGAAAGAAACTAGGCATAGAGCAACATCTCACGTTATATACTGAGGTAACCTCCAAATGGGTACATGATTTATAAAGGGTCATCTCGTAAGCAAATTAGTGGGCTGTGGAAGAAATAACCTGTCAGAGGTTCATCACTGAACAAGAGCTAGAGAGGTTCACGGGAGGTAAAACAGATCATTTTGATTACATAAAATATAAAAGTTTTTGCATGTACAAAACTAATGTAGCTAAAATGAGAAGAAGCAGGAATCTGGGGGAAAAAAGCTTTTATCAAATTTCTCTGATAAAGGTTTCCATTTCTCAAATATATAGGAAACTAAGCCAAATTTATAAGAGTAAGAGCCATTCCCCAATTGATTAAGTGCTCAAGGTTATGAACAGGCAGTTTTCAAAAGAAGAAATCAAAGCTATCAGTAGTCATGGGAAAAAATGGCCTAAATCACTAATTATTATAGAAATACAAACTAAAATAACTCTTTAGGTACCAATGTTATACCTCTCAGATTGCCTAACATGATAGGAAAGGAAAATGGTAAACTCTAGAGGGGATATGGGAAAATAGGTACACTGTTGGTAGATCTGTGAAGTAGACCAACCATTCTGGAGAACAATTTGAAGTATGCCCAAAAAGCTATTAAGCTATGCATAGCCTTTGACCCAGCAATACTCATGCTAGATCTATACCTGAAAGAGATAAATGAAAAACGAAAAGGGCATATATATATACAAAAATAATTTATAGCAGCTCTTTTTGTGGTTGCAAAAAGTTGGAAATTAAGGGGATGCACACTATTTGGGGAATGGCTAAACAAGTTATGGTGTGTGAATGTGATGGAATACTATGGTGCTATAAGAAATAGTGAAGGAAATAGTTTCAGAAGAACCTGGAGAGCCCTTAAACATATATAAACTGATGCAAAGTGAAGTGAGCAAAATAATTTACACAGTAATAGCAATATTGTAAAAATAAGCAGCTGTGAAAAAAACTTACTGACTCTGCTCATCACAATGACCAGCCCCAGGCTTGAAATGATTCAAGATGAAAACATGCTGTCCACCTCCAGTTAGAGAAGTGATGGACTCAGATCATAGATTGAAACATTTTATTCTCTCTTTTTCTTGTTCCCCCCACACACACACAATATGACTCATATGGAAATTTGTTTTGTGTGACTTCGTATTATTAATGGATTTTATATTTCTTGCTTTCTCAATAGGTTGGGGAGAGGAAATGAGGAGGGATTTTGAAACTGAAAATAAAATTGAATTAACAACAAAAAAATGTTGGAAACTTCCCAGCTTTAATAAGCTAAAACCTGACTCAGACAGGTTGGTTCCTCAACTTTCAAATTGGGATGAAATGAGACACTCATAGTCTATGTGACAGTTGACAAATAGGAAGTTTACTTAGCCATAGCAAGGGAAGGGATTTCTGTGCTGCTGTTGATCATGCTGCTGGCTTGAGGAGAATTGAGCCAACAGGTAGCAAAACTCAAATAAATGAAGAAAGAATGCTGCATAGATAGTGACATGCATTTTATTGGGCAGCCTATCTATTGTATCAGTACGTATATCTTTGGAGAAGGAAATGGCAAACCAACCCAGTATCTTTTCCAAGAAAACCCCAAAAGAGTTCACAAAGAGTTGGACAGGACTAAACGAATGAAAAACGACAACAACACATACATTTTGGGCATATGCAAATGAAAAATGAGCTGACTCTGGAATCGGCCATGTCTATGGTGCTTCTTAAACTGTGGGTCGCAGTGGGAGAGTAGTAACCCCCTATAACCTTAAACTGTTCTCTAAAGATGCATTGAACACCAAAATCTCCAAAGATTCAAAAATACAAGGCACCTAAAGAGTAATAGAAACTGCATCGTGGGGAGCCAAGACGGTGGCTTAGAAGCAGCAAGGTCCTGCAGCTCCCACACAGCCACCCTAAACACCCAATAAAATATGACTGGACAATTTCTAGGATTCTCAAATTCACAAAAATACAGATAACACATCTCTCGCGGAAGGCAGCTCAGCAACAGGGGATCATCATGGCTGGACGCAAGCCGAGGCCAGCCCAGCCTGAAATCAAAACACGGCCAGGCCCTAGGGCAGTCAGGAGGGGCCGAGCCGAGCTGTGCCACAGTCAGTCTACAAGAGAGAAGATCTACAGCCTCCAGCAATTCCACATCTACCAAGGTGTGAAAAATAGGGATTAGATAAAGGCAACTGGGCAGGAGGGGCTCATCCCGCAGGCCTGCAGGCCGGAGCC
>JAQQSW010019044.1:0-11126 GCA_028646575.1 Pseudocheirus occidentalis | reverse complement strand
GGGGAAGGTGACACAAAAAGAAACTGAAAAATGAGGGATTACCCTGAGCAAGGGCATGATGATGTCCTGCATGTGAGGGGGAAATGATGGTGTAACAGCAGCTGACATTTCTCTGTTACTTCCTAGAGTGCTTCCATAGTGCTAGGCATGCTGTGCACCTTACTGACACTATCTCATTTGGGCCTCACAGCAGCTCTGGAAGGACATAATTTTAGTAACTTATGCTTAAATCCATGCTGCAAATTGATTTCTAAATTCTTCACTTGGTAAATGTTCTAACTAAATAGAATTCTGCTGCACTGAAATCCTGCTACAATTCCAGCTATTTTCCTGCATCAACAAGAAAATGTAATAGCTGAAATAAAACTCATATCATGAGGCTTCTTAATGTTGTACTTTCATGGTGTGTTGTGGGAGTCTCAAAGAATTCAGAGTCAGATCACCTCTAATTCAAGTACGGGTATTAACTGAAGATTGCTTCCCCTCAGAAGTGGGCTAGGTTCCAAGAGGAAGCAGCAACTTCAGTCAAAGCAAGCTGAATTTTGATAGGTTAAAGATGCAATTACATAACAGAAATCATGAATATTAAAAAAGGCAGGAGGAATGTGTTAAGGGATTACATAATAGGGAGGGGATCTCTTCTTTGGTTCAGAGGTCAAACATCCTGGTCATGTTGCTTTCTGATTGGATAGCTATTGTGGACCTGTCTGGTCAAGATGGAAAGTTAGGTATTGTGGTCTTGTCTTCAGCTAAATGAATGATTTTATTGTGGTTGAGTATAGGAACACAATTTGACTTAGGGGCAGTGGCCAGCTAGGATCAATGACGTACATTAGAGGGAAGCCAATCATGGTCTTTAGTTGAGGTAAGGGAATTGTAGTTCAAGGTGCCACACAGCAACATGTGCTGGAGTACCCAAGGAGTAGGAGAGGTACAGGGTTAATAGAATATTAGAACCTTGGGAGAGCAGGCTGCATGTGAGGGCGAGGTGGGACATCCCATGGTTTGACAAGGTAGATTGTACTGAATAGCAACCAAAAGTCCATAAAGAAGCTTGAGAATCTTGGGAGGGGAGAGTTAAGTATTTACAAAATAGAGGTTCAGCCCTGGTCAGACTTTGTCTATTCATCTGTCTGGGAACAGGGACAAGGCTGGTTGTACTCAGCTAGTATTCAGCTGCATTTGACACTACATATTAAACAAGACAGGGAAATAATTATTAATGACAGTAAATTGAGAGGCATACCAAAAGAAAATGATTTCTAACTGCCCAATGTAGAGTTGAGATTTATGTGTGATTTGTATTCTTTTACCACATCTGACCAGAGTGTAATAGATCCCCAAACTTTCTGCTGAGCACTCAAGAGGTATGTCACTTTTTAAACAGAACAGGTCTAGACTACCTATGAAGTAGCAATGGAGGTTAACCATGACAGAACAGTAATGACAAATGAAAGAATATTTTCTCACTTACTTGACTCAGAGAAAACAAGATGAAAGGGAACAGAATTTGGAAAGTACCCACTCTTAGTCTTAGATCAAGTACCCAACCAGAAAAAGAAGTGAGAAAGCAGGTGCTTCTAAGACCCCAAAGTTTCTCAGTGCAGCTCTGGCTCCTGACTTCTGAATCACCATATTCATCAGAGATAAGTGAAGATTCCAGCTAGGCACTCTAAGATTCAAGAGTTTATGAGATTATTCAAGAGATAAATATAGAAGCAATCTAGACAATACAGGCAAGAATACAGATGACTAACTTGTAGTTGCCCTTTCCTGCTCAGAAGTTTCCCTAAACATATTTGACCATGTGTGCTGGGTGGTTTCTAGACTAGAAGATTTATTCCTAACCTTTTGTGATCTACCAATCTGATAGACAGTTGTTCAAGGATTCATTTATTGGTACTGCTGTCAACTGTACTTATCAACCCAAAAGCTGATTTCAAGAACTGGTTTATTATATGTTTGGAGCAGTTCCAATGGAGACAAAAATCAATAGGCCCCAAATGACATTTGCAGCTACTTTTTAAGGGTTTTAGGTAGAAACCAGTTCACAAACAGTTAGACTTTTACATAGGTCAAAGATGAATGTAAAGATTTATACATCAAAGAACAGCAGAAGGGGAAGATCTGCATTAAGCAAAATAACAGATTGGCAAATTCTAGGGGATAAAATTGGAATTTGCAGACAGTGAGAGCAATAGCTAACCAGATAGCAGGAGGGTTGTAACTGATGGCTGTTTGGTTTTGCAGATTCTAGCTAGTTAATGTGATTAGCTGTTTTAATGCAATGATGGTCATAAAGCCAATACCGAAAAATCCTCTTACTACAGTACAAAAATATTTATAGCAGCCCTTTTTGTGGTAGCAAAGAACTGAAAGTTGAGGGGCTTCCAATCACTTAGGGAATGGCTGGACAAGCACATGAATGTGATGGCATAAAATTGTGCTGTAAGAAAAGATGAAGGGGATGGTTTTAGAAAAACCTCGGAAATCTTTGTAAAATGATGCAAAGTAAAAGGAGCTTAACCAGGGCAACAATTTATGCAAAAACAGTATTGTAGAGATAATCGACTCGGAAAGACTTTGATCACACCTAACCATAATTCCAACTCAAGATGAAACAGGCTATCCACCTCCAGACATCGAACTAGTAAGTGTGGACTGAAGCATAATTTCTTCGTTTTGCACGACCACACACTTGTAATGGGTTTTGTTTCTCTCGCCCTCTCAACGGTTTGGGGAGGGGCAAGGGACAGGAAAAAAATCTGAAACTGGAAAAAAAAAATGAAATATATATGCTGAAGAAAAAAGGTCCTGTTCTGGGTGTTAGGAAAACAAAATGATTGTTGCCTCAGAAAGGCGAACAGGCAAATACGAGGTCAGGTCCAGGGTAGGGGGAGGAAAAGGCCTCACGTGGGAGGAGGAATGTCATCTGAGCGGGAAAGAAGCTGGGGTTCCATGGACTCGGGGGGACACCGGCCACATCCTGGAAGCTCCGTGGGTAGAGACAGGGTTTTCGGTGTGGTCTTGGTGTGGCCAGGGTCTGGCGCAGGGCCGCATTCCCAAAGGAGGATTATAGACTGGAAAGGAAATGTTCCCGCCACCTCCCATCAGCTAGCTTGTTCTGTCCTAGGCATTCCCACTAACCTCCTAGGACCTGGGACCCCGCTTCCGGAAATCCGGCCTTGAGATCCTACTTCTCTTGGGAACCCTCGATAGTGGTTGCCACGGGAACATTAAGAGGCATCAAAGTGCTGCACCCGAGACTGTGGAGACACTTGAGGGAGAATGTCCGGAAGAGGCGGTAGAAGTGGATCTGACCTCTCTTCCGGTTCCTCTCTGCTGTCACTCCTGCAGCCCGTTCTCATGTACTTGCTTTGTGTCTCCTCTGTCCTCTCTGTCCCAGCCCCGGGACCTGGGGCTCCTTCGACCCCCGGCCCTCCCTCCGACCCAACGTCTCCCGCGGCTTGTCCCTGCTCCTGCCGCCCTTGCCGAGCTGAGCTCCCCAGGGATCGGGGGTCTGCGCTGAGCCGAGCCGGCTGCCGGGCCCTGCCTCGGAGGTTTTTGTGGGCGCGGGGCCGGGCGATTCTCTTGGCAGGTGCCTGGTCGGGCCCTTTCCTGGGCTAGCCGTGCCCCGCCGGTCCTTGAGCTTGTCTCGCTGCTCCCCGTTTGCGGGGAAGGAGAGCTGGGCGCAGCCTCGTGTTCTGCCGCCCCTGAACCCCCGCCTCCCATGTCCTGGTCGTGCCCCCCGGGGTCCCTCCCCGTGTTTGGGGCTGGAACCGCCAGTGCTCCCCGCGTGCCTGGTCCTTGAACCCCACCCGGGGCCTGGGTTGTTCGTGAGCCCCCTGAGTGAAGGCTGGTTCTGCTGGGCGAGGTAGACTATGCCTGTCTTGGCTCCTTTTTCTTTGCCACTTCCTGTCTTCTGAGCCCGCTGTCCTTCTCCAAGAGGGTGAGAATGGCCCCTGTATTCCTGACGGCGCCAGGCTGCGAAGTGAGTTCAGTTTGTTCTGGAAGAAATATTTCATATCCTTGGCCTGGAAGCTAAAAAGTGGGGTCTGTCCTTGTTTGAACCAGGCATGAAATCTCTTTATCCCTTAGCTTCTTAACCTGTAATTGATGAAGTCTGAGTACTAGTAGTTTTAGACTAGCTGTGATCCTATCCTCAGAAGGAAGAATTTAAGGCTGGAGTTGGTCATCATGTATTCCAATCCCATCATTTTAGAAATGAGGAAACAACCCTAGTTAGAGAAGTAATGTTAGTAGTTACTTAGCTACCATTTTGAGATTTGCAAACATTTTTCCAGACAGCTCTTTTGGGCCTCATAACACTCTGTGTGTGTGGGTAGCACAGGTGCTATTTATATTTTATAGATGATATAGCTGCTAAGAGGTGAAGTCTCATGCCAGGTCTTCCTGACTCCCTTTCAGGATTTGATCCACAATGTTATGCTGGATGTTTGAGTCACACTGGTAGACAGTAGCAAACCAGAATTTTCTACAGATCTTTTGACTCTTAAGGCTCTTTCCCACCTCTATACCATGCTGCCACTGTTTGTAACATTTATGCCTTATAAGATGTGCTTTCTGCTTTGCAGCTGTCTTCTCTACATAGAATGTACTCATTCAAGTCTTTTAATTCTAGGTTCTGAGTTGGATGTTGTGAGGGATAAAATACAAATAATACAATAATATAAAATTTTAAAATAAGTCTCTTAAAAGCACTTTCATCTTGGAAATGTATAAGTATTATAAGTGGTATATTCTCTTTTGACAGGAAGAAACTGGTAGGGACGAAAAATAAACAGCTCAGGAGTATTCAGCTACATAAGATTCAGAAAGGTAGAACATATTGTTTAAGTTCCCAGATGAATCATTTCAGTCTAAGACATTTTATATATTTCGAGAAAAAATATATGATTAGATCATAGGTGATTTTTTCTACATATGTTTCTTTTTTCTTTTTGAGCTAACATTGGGTTCTACCTCATTGACTTCAGTATAAAAACTTTTGTTGTGGGAAAGGCAGAAGAAAATGTTAAGACTCACTTAGCCTCTGTTTCTATGATTAAATGAGACCCAGAGAGTAATTAAAATAACTTCCAGGCAATTACAATAATTCAAATCATAATGTTTGTTTTAAATATATTATTTAAAAAAATCTTATGAAAATGCCTTTTCATGGTATTGAAAAAGAATGGTAGTCAAGAGGTATTAAAGTTAACTTTTGGGGGAGGCAGTATGATGAAGTGGGTGGAGTATTGCACATGAGTACAGAAGACCTGAATTTACAATCTAACAGAGTCTGGCCATTTTCAGGTCAATTAACGTCCTTGTAGCTTGTCCCTTGTTCTTTTATAAACTGGGGGAAAGTACAACCCACAGCACCTACTTCATAGGATCTTTGCAATGCTAAAGTTAGATATTGTATGTAAGGTAGTTTATTAACTGAAATGTCAATTATGAATATCTTAATTTATTATTATAATATAAAACACATATTAATTATTAATAATTATCAATAAAATTAATAAAAGCATTCCATCTTGAGAGTACTGTAGTAAACATGTTTGAATTACCCTGAAATGGTGCAAATAGGAAGAAATAGCACCGGACAGTGTTATCCAACAGGAGTTATATTTGATTATTAATAAAAAGTGATTATGTTGTTACCTCTAATTTAAATGAGTTACATTGATATTAATGTTGGATATTTATTTAAAAATTATATCAAATGTATACATTGGGCATTTGAGGAAAATGTATAATATGTTCTCTTGTAAGGAGATGATTGTGTCAGCCTTTCTTAGAATAATTATCCCCATATGTGAAATGAAGATAATAAAGTTTTACTCTTTGTCATGGAGATTTTGTGGAAAAAGTACTTCATAAATCAAATGCGCAATAAGCTTATGAGTTGCTCTTGTTTTTTTGTGTGTGAAATGAAAGATACATAGATTGTATTTGATATGAATTTGACCTTAGAGCCCTCAATGTCAAGAATTATCCTTTAAAATTTCTACCATATTTACCACTCACAGGAGGTCCAAAAGGATTCAGTGACATTCAAGGATGTGGTTGTGGATTTTACCCAGGAAGAGTGGAGAAACCTGGACCCTTCCCAGAAAGAGTTGTACAGGGATGTGATGCTGGAGAACTATAGGAACCTTGTCTTCTTGGGTAAGGAAAG
This sequence comes from Pseudocheirus occidentalis, assembly GCA_028646575.1. Taxonomy (NCBI): domain Eukaryota; kingdom Metazoa; phylum Chordata; class Mammalia; order Diprotodontia; family Pseudocheiridae; genus Pseudocheirus; species Pseudocheirus occidentalis. The sequence continues at coordinate 4,939 of JAQQSW010019044.1, read as the reverse complement.
GTATCCCCTATGACTGATTCTTTGCACAGTGGAGTCTTGGTCACTTCATTTGATAAATCCTCATTTTCTGCATAGTAACCATTTGAGACTTACTGTTTGACATGTAGAAACGAGTTGTTCGTCCTCTTGGTGTCATGGATTGATGTCTTCTGCCCTTTAGTCTCTAGAGGCAGGTCTTTACTGTGTTTAGATGGGAACTGTTTAGTTATTTATGAGAAATCTGAGGTTGTTTCTTTCCATTCTCTGTCCATTCAGGTCAAAGATTCTCCCAAAATTCTCGTGCAGGTGACTGAAGATGAGAAAGTTTCATTCCCTTTGAGGGGTTGGGTTAAATGTAATTTTTTTTGTGATGGGAAATCATCTGTGTCTTTTCTCCTTCCATTTCTGGAAAACAGTGTGGAAGATTCTTTAGATAAATTTTCCACCACCCTTTGCACATCCCTAGCATTTCCTTTTGCCCCAGATAGCGATTGGGAATAAGAGAGGGGCTTCTGTCCTCAACCTTTTCCCATTCCAATGAGCAGGACTTACAGCTTGGAAACCAGATGTGATCTCTCAGTTGGAAGAAGGGGAAGCACTTTGGATGCAGGACAGAGAACTACCAAAGAGCACCTATCCAGGTGAGTCGTAGACACAAGGGACATCAGACATCTAAGCCAACTCCTTCGTTTTAATTGTTAGGAAGTTGAGACACAGAGGTTAAGCACCTTACCTAATATCATGGGTGGTAATTTTCAGAGGGAGGTTCTGTACCCAGCTTCTCTAACTCCTGAGCCAGTGCTCTTCTCTACCATCCTACCTACAGTATGAAATTAAGTAGCTTGACTGATTTCTTTCTATAATATTATTGAGGTGGCTAAGTAGTGTACTAAATAAGAGTTCTGGATGTGAAGTCAGGAAGACCTGAGTTCAGATCCCAAACTTATAAGCTGTGTGACTCTGGGCAAGTCACTTCACTTCTGTTTATTTCAGTTTCCTTCTCAGTAAAATGTTCTGTCTCAGTAAAATGGGGATAAGGATATCACTTCTACCTATCAGACTTGTTTTGGGGGTAAAATAAAGTAATATTTGTAAAATGCATGTTATATCTTGGAGTGCTAGATATATGACTACTAGTATTATTACTACTACTCTCACTCTTCTAGTAATATATTGGATAATATTGGGAAAATAAGGCATCTTTGCTGTAGTCTTGATTTTATTGAGAAATATTCCAGTGTTTTATTTGTTATTATTAATATCCTGTCTTAGGTTTAAATGTACACATTATAATGTTTTAAAAGTAGAACATCGAAAAATATGAAACTTTATACAACATTTTAAACCCATAGTTTGACCTCTACAAATTCTCTACAAAGATTGGGGAAGGTTCTATCTTGTATTGTTTTCTTTGGATCCACCCTTGGAAATTATAATTTCATGAGCTCTATTTATGATTGATTTGTTATTGTTGGATTTCCATTTACAATAGATTTATAATCTACTTTTTCCTGTTCCAATTTATTTTGTATTTGTCATTATGTTTCCCCTTTCCACCTTATAGTTATCAAAGTCATCATTTTTTTAAAAAATCGACGAAGACGTCTACTTCCTATCAATCTCCTCATATGATACAACTGTAGTTTCAGTACCTAAACACAGAAAGGATAAAGTACAGAAAGAGGATTATAGACATACATTATTAATGAAAATTGAATCAATAATTTTTCTTTGTGGCAAAAGGACTAAGTTAATATATACAAAAAATTATTCATTAAAACCAGGTTATAGTTGTTCCAGGGATGCAAAGATGATTTACTGTTTGAAAAACAACATAATAAATCTTATTGAAAACAAAAGCATCCAAACCACAATTACATCAATGAATATAGATAATACCTTTGACAAAGTATAACAGTAACTGTGCCTAAAAGAAATGACAAAACAGAGCATACAATGAATCTGAGAAGTCATATCTAAAAACTAAAAGCTCTTTATTCAATGGAGAAATGCTGAAAAAGTTTCCCATTAAATCAGAGGAAAAAAAGACTGCCTTTCTCTGCTGTTGTTTGCTAATGATAGCAATAAAACAAAAGTAAGAAATTAAAAGCATAAAAACAGATGAAAAGTCAAAATTGTTCTTATTTACTGCTAAAATGATAGCTTACATAGAAATTTCAAGACTTTTCACAAGAATGTTGAGATGGTCATCTTCACAGATGAGCAGGTACCAAAAATAAACCCCCAAAGTTTTCAGTAGAAAGGGACATCACATAATAATTACAAAATAGATAAAATAAGTGGGAGTCAGTCTACAAAAGCACTCTCAAGATCTATGTTTTTTGAATAAATGAACAACTTAAATATTTGAAGTATATTCAATGACTATGACTTGACATAGTAATAGAATAAAATGACAATATTACCTAAATTAATTGTGATGTAATATTCTTTCTTATAAAACTACCTGTGAGATACTTTATAGAGCAAGAAAAAGAAAATCATTTATAGAGGTATAAAAATTCCAGAATTTAAAGGAAAACTTTTGAATAAACAAAAATGAATGAGATAGCCCTTTTATACCTCCTCTTATGGTAGAAAGAACTAGTCAACAATAATAACAATAGCTAACATTTATACATCACTTGATGTGTGAGAGACCCTGTGCTAAGCACTTTATGATTATTTTCTCATCTGATTCTTACAACAATTCTGGGAGGTATGATTTGGTTCTTGTTAAAACCTAGAAAAGCATTTCAGTGGAAAAAGACTAGGTAAAGATATATTAGGAAGAGTAGTCCTCAACTCTCCAAGTTGCAATAAACCTAAAATTAACTGAGGAAACATTAACAATTTGTCAAGAACTGCTAGGAGCATATGAAAGAAAATGAGCTGTAATTAATTTTAGACCAATATCTACAAAATACCACAGTAAGTTGAAAAGAACCTTTGTGACCACACTTTTCAACAAAATTTTTTAAAATACAAAAAAAATAACTTTCATAGTGATGACTGGGAGCAAAAATCCTATGCATATAACAGATTGAAGCATTCAGAAACTAAAAAATAAATCCAGTTTAATGAAATTGAGAAAACATTAGCATTAGCAATCAGTAAGTAGGATAAGAAGGGGTGCTTCACTTGTGTCTAATACCTTGGACAATGGCATGCTATCTGATATAGAGAACTAACACAAGTCTATAAAAAGAAAAACCTTCCTCAAAGTTTTGGTCATGAAAGGTAACAATATCAAATATTTCTCCAAATTTCTGATAACATAAGAAATATAAATCAAAAGAAAATTGAGGAAGTTTAGAAATCTTATTTTTGATTTAGTTGTTTTTTTGCTTTTTTTGGAGGGGGGGAATGCAGGGCAGTTGGGGTTAAGTGACTTGCCAGAGGTCACATGGTCAGTAAGTGTTAAGTGTCTGAGGCAGGATTTGAACTCAGCTCCTCCTGACTTCAGGGTTGGTGCTCTATTCACTGTGCCACCGAGCTACCGTTTCTTTGTTTTTGCTTTGGGGTTTTTCTTTTCTTGCTAAGGTTGGAAATCTTAATCCAAAGAAAAATGGAAGAAGTCATAATTGAACTTCCAAAGATAAAACAAAAAGGAAAACTTAACAAGTTAACTGAATGGTCTTACATGCTTAGAAGCAATTTGTAAATAACTCTTTGTAATGGTAGAGAAAGAAAGGGGCTTCAATAAATTTATGAAACAGATTCCTCACACTAATTCCAGTGAGAGATAAAGTAGAGAAAGAGAACTAAAGATAAATAACTATAAATATGAATGTTATGTAAAGTTTAATAGAACCTATAGTAAAACATTAACAATTATATATAGGCAATTTTTAAGTGGAGAATTAAGGATTTACTTTAGGTAGAAAATAAATTTATCCTACTTTGCTTTCAGATTCAGTAAGGAATATTTACATTTTCATATCTTTCAGCTTGGGAAACTAGGCCTGGAACCAAGGGCACAGTTCAGGAGAGATTCAGAAAGGATGGTTTCCATGACTCTAAATTGGAAGAACCCTGCGAATATCCTGCTAGACTACAGGAACTGCAACATAACAATGCTGACAAATATTCTAGGCAAGTTAAAAAAAATCATTCATAGGAACTTTCTGGCTAAATCCAATCTATTTCCTTTTGATTGTATCTATGGCTGAAAATATCTTCTTAAATGTGATAGGCATTGATAGACCTTTTTATAATTCTTAGATTTAAGCAGATTAAAATAGAGCACAATGAATATGAAAATATGTTCCATATCATTCAGAACTTTTCAATATTTATTGGCTAGAAACTTTATGAATGTAATTCATGAAGGTAAACATGCAATCAAAATTCATTTATTATTTCTCATCAAAGAGTTCCTTTGGGAGAAAATCTCTATAAAAGTCTTAAACATGTAAAGATTATGTGCAATACATACTTTGTTGAATATCAGATAATTCATATTAATTTGAGCCCTCATCAAGATATTAATTGTGGGAATGCTTTCCATTCTAGCTCATACCTTACTCAACAACTGACCCTGCATACTACAGAGAAGTCTAACAAATGTGAAAAAGCTTCCAGCTGCTGCTCACACTTTACCCATCATCAGAGCCTATATAATCAAGAGAAGCCTTATGAATGTCGTATGTTTGCAACAGCCTTCTCCTCTAGCAAATATATTAACCACCATGAGAGAAATGATAGTAGAGAAAAGTCTTATGAATGTAAACATTGTGAGAAGGCCTTGAAGAGGAGTTCACAGTTAACTGGTCATCAGGAAAGTCTTACTGTGAAGGAGTCATACAGATGCAACATTTGTGGGAAGGCCTTCTGTCAGAGTTTACAGTTAATTGTACATCAAAGAATTCATACTGGAGAAGAGCCTTACAAGTGTAAACTTTGTGGGAAGGTCTTTAGCAGGAGTTCACAGTTAAGTGGGCATCATAGAATTCATTCT
>JAQQSW010019043.1:0-11126 GCA_028646575.1 Pseudocheirus occidentalis | reverse complement strand
GATGGGTGGGTGGATAGATGGGTGGGTGGGTGGGTGGGTGGACGGGCGGACGGGTGGGTGGGTGGATGGATGGATGGGTGGGTGGATGGATGGATGGGTGGGTGGGTGGATAGAGAGATAGAGAGATAGATAGATAGATTGATTGATTGATAGACAAACAGAGAGATAGATGACAGATAGATAAATAGACAGACAGACAGACAAGTAGGTAGATATATTAGAGAGAGACAGAGAGAGAGATGGATGGTTGGACAGATAGATAGATGATAGGTAGGTAAATAGACAGACAGACAGACAAGTAGGTAGATGAGAGGGAGAAGGATGGATGGATGGACAGATAGATAGATAGAGAAATAGCACTTATTAATCAATTTCTCTGGACCAGACACTGTGCCAAGCATTGGCAATATAAATTCAAGCAAGTACGCATAGCCCCTGCCTTCATGAAGCTAACATCTTCAAGAAGGAAGAGAGTACGTGAAGGGAAGTTAGAACCGGACAGTGGGATATATTGGGCAACATGGTTGAAAATGACCTGCAAAGAAAGAGAGTCTTCCAGGCATGAGAATCACTTGTGCTGAGCCAAGGTGAGGGGAGATGGCTCCCTGCATGTGAAGAGCAGCTCTCAGGCTGGTTTCTGTGGAGCTAGACCATGTAAGAGAGAGCCAGAGCTAGGTTAGAGCATCCCCAAGCAAGCCGTTGTGCATTTGACCCAAAGCAATGCAGAAGGATGGAGGCCACTGAGGGAGAACGGCTGGTGGGCTTGGGGCAGGCCCCTTAGGCAGCTCCCTGCAGCTAAGCTGAAGAAGGGGCCAAGCCCCAGGCAGAGGCTGCTGTAACAGTCCATGAGAGGCAATAGACGGGAGGGCGGTGGCTGCCTCAGTGGAGAGGAGGGACAGGTGCTGGCAACGTTGTGGAAGAAGAGTCAACAAGCTGGGTAACTGAACAGAAATGGCAGGTGAGAGAGCAGGGAGCTGAGGATGGCAGCGCTTCATACACAGCCACAGTTCAGTCGCTTTCCTGCAGAGATACTGGAGAGCTTTGCCACTTAATATTCCAGCTCATTTTACAGATGAGGAAACTGAGGTGAACAGGTAAAGTGACTTGCCCAGGATCACACCACTACTTGCCTGACTTCAGAACCATAGGACACCTCAAAGACTGTATTCATCCTGGAATTTCCCAGAGTGCCTGAGGCCTCCTTGCCCTGAAACATCCAACCTCCCCTGAGACCTTCTTGCTCCTGCCTGGACCATCTCTCGGCTTCGTGGATGGGCCCATGGCGGCCAGCCTCCATGCCCCTCCCTGCTCCAGTCCTGGCCTGCCTGACTCCCCAGACCCCCATCAGCTTTTAGCCATCTTCCCTCATTAGAAGGTCAGTCCCTTGTGGACAGGACTTGTCCTTCCTGCTTGGATATGTCCCCCCAGCCTCTAGCACAGTGCCTAGAGCATCATAAGCACTTACTACAAGCTGTGCTCCTTCCTTCTAGCCAGGCTCCTGTGTCCGGTCTCCATAACCTCCGATCCACTTGGCATGGCATCACAGAAGTCTTCACACCACCCACTTGCTAATTGCTCTCCAGCTCCTGCCAAGGATAATCACAGACTCTCAGGTTGTTCTGCAGAGGGGCTGAGAAAAAGGCATAAAGGTTGGGAGGGAGCCTGGAAAGGTAGCCCAGAAGCAGATGGAGAAACTCCAGAAGGTGTTGGAAGGAACCTCTGAAGCCTTCTAGATCAACCTGGCCCTGGATGAGAATCCCCTCTAGACCAGGGAAAGAACCCAGAACCCCCATTTTACACGAGTAAACTGAGGCCTTGACTGGGGAAATGGTGGACTCAACTTCATCGTCACGGCATTCAAGGTCCTTCAAGTAGAGAAGGGACAGCTGTGAATTGGTGTTTCAGAGGGGATGCTTGTTCAGCTGTGGCTGAGGTCCCTTCCAACTCTGAGATTCTGGGATCACATGAGTTAATCCCAGGGGCCCTTCACAGCTGCTTCCACTGCTGACCAAGCCCTCCAGGTGCCTGGGGTCCCACTTGCTTCCTGAGCCCTTCAGTCCAGCCCACTGGACACCCACCCCCGCCTTGTCCTTGTCGTGTCTCGTGACTTTGGGGCGAGCTTCCCACCTCTCCCTAACCCAGCTCATCATCCCTCAAGGCCCAGCTCCAATGTCACCCCTCCATAGGCTTGGCCCTCTCAGATGTCCCCAACGTTAATTCTTCCACCATGTTTTCATCTCCCTGATACCACGGTCCTCTTCCATAACCAGTATTCTCTGGCTGAGTGAACATGTAACTCTTCACCTGGGCATCCTTGCCAGTGCCTCGGGAAACATGTTAAGGCTGGTCTGTTTGGGAGGTTTGGAATCTGAATTTGGTCACCCTTTGCAACTCGGGAAAGCATCTAAAGAATCTTAGATTTGGGATCTTCCCCTACAGAAGAGGAAATGCACATCTATAAAGTCCAGAATGCTGCAAAATATCAAAGAAGGAGAAGAGAGAGATAGGAGAGGAAGAAGAGGAAGAGGGTCTGAAGGAGAAAAGGAAGAAGAAAGCTGAGATCATAATTGCAGGGCCCTTTCTATCAGGCTTAAGAGTTTTACCTAATATTCTCTCTGTATTTTGATCTCCCCAGAAAGCCTGAGGGGTCAATAGGGCAAAAAGGACCCTGCCCGTATCCTGCATGGGGAAACAGCGGCTCAGAGAGATTACATTACTGGGGAGGGGGGAGCACAGCATGTCAGAGGCTGGGAATGGGTCCCAGGTCCTCTCTGCCTCCAGTTCTGGGGCCTTTGCAGCGACTTGGCAGAGACAAAGCCTCCCCGGTCAGTAAGAAGGCTCCAGGGCATCTGTGTGTGGCCCCCAGGCTGACACGGCTCCTGCATGGACAGGATCAGGGAGAGGGGAGGTAAGGAGTCTCCTCCCCAGACCACTTTTGTCCCTGTTCTCTGGGGCCCCTGCTTCCCCCAGCCACCTCTGGAGCTCCCCTTTCTTCTCTTATTGTCCCTGCCAAGCCAGGCGTCAGGTTCTTTTCTGTGGCCTGACACCAGCCAATTATGCAGCCAACAGGCAGGCAAGAAGTCTTCAATACCTGAATCCCAGGTTAATGGAATCCAACACCTGACTGAGACATGGTGGGTAATGGATGAAATATATGCACCCTAAGCCCAGTAGTGATTGAATTCCCCAAGCTTTTCAAGAAGGAGCCCCTTGATCTTCCCTCTTCCTTTGACAGACCTACAGCTTTAGTCTGAAGAGGAGGCCCAGTCTTTTTCCAGTCCAGGAACCTGAAGCCTACGGAGGTTAAATGAGGTGACCTGAGGTGACCCAGAAATAAAAATCTGAGTCAAAAGCAAGGCCAGGTCCTCTGAGCACAGATACGAGGGTTTCTGTAGCATCATTGTCTCTGTAGCCACTGATTCCTGCCAGCGGAGGAGAGAGAGAGGATTAGGGGATGCCCTTAGTAATACAGGGGTATTGTACCTGTCAGGGGGCTGCTCCTCCAAGTCAAACTCTACTTCACACAAGAGGGTCACTGGAGGGAAACTGCTTCTCACTCTCGTGGTTCTCACACTAAGGGTCTAGGTTTCTACTGCCATTATTCAGAAGCCCCCACTGGTGGACTCCCTGTTGACAGTTGGCCAGGTGGATTTCATTACTTTTTGAAAGTGTCTGGTGAGAAAGTACATCAAGGAGAGTAGCTACACAATATCCCCCCAAAACAGGGGGCACACCCTCCCCTTGCATTCACCTGGTCATCAGAGAGAGTGGGCTCTTAATGTACAATATCAGTGAGGCACATGTGCAGAGAACATTTGTAACAAAGGACCACCTTCTGACTCCTGGCCCCACAAGTCCCTTTCTGTTTGTGGAATCTATGTGAAGTTGCGGGGGGGGGGAGTGGGAAGGGTTCTTTGACAATGGGTGAGTTGATCTGCCAGTGGGCTGGGCTGACCCAAGAGGTTCTGCCATCACCAACCCTGCAACATAAGGCCATTGCCTAGATGTGTCCGGGTCACAGTTCAGTCACCAGCTCCAGGGGACTCCCCTACCCAATCTAGTTATACCAATGGGATCTCTAATGGTAACCCTGCCACCACCATCTTGACATGTTCATTCACCTAAGATCAGGAAAGAATAAACACAAAGACAAGGGTGGCCATTTATTCACAGCCCCCATGGCTGGGCAGGAGGCAGGACAGCCACACTTACCCTTCAGTTCCTTCACAGAATTAATCATGAGGCTTGTTGGTCTCCAAACATAAAATGGGGGAGCAGAGATATAACTTCTCAGCATGTCTCTCTGAGCTTGGCTGACTAAGTTGTCTCTTACTAATGCAGTTCTTCCAATAACGTGGTCAATGGGGTGGGGGCAGCAGAAAAAAGAAAAGACAGAGGGAGGGAGAGAGAAAAACAGAGAGATACAGAGAGGACAGAGAGACAGAGAGAGATACAGAGAGGAGAGACAGACAGACAGAAACAGAGACAGAGAAACTCTTCTTTTCCCATGAACAGTTTCTTCTCAGGGGTCTGGAATCCTTACTCCCCTAATTTGAAGTTGTCCATAATAGACTGGCTCACCTCTGGACTGAATCAACAATGAGCTGACTCACAATTCCTGTACGCTGCCTGAGAAATGTACCTTTATCTTCTCAATTATTTCCCACGTGCCATCCTCTGCCTATTATCCAATAACTAAAAGTCCTCTTGCTAGACACTGGTCCCCCAAGCTATAGAAAACACCTTAGATCCTATTGTGTGGATTTCATCTGGAAAATGTTTCTTAGATGCCTCCTCTGTTCATACCCTTCAGCTTACAGGGGACACAGAGATGATTGGGTGGCTGGTGTGTTTAGGAGAAAGCTAAGAGTTCTGTTTCGGACATGTTACATTTGAAATGTCTCTGGGACACCCAGTTTGAAATTTCCAAGTGGCAGTTGGTGATCTCGGGCTGGTTATAGGCAGTCTCTGCCTTCATGTAGTGAATAGTCAGCTAGGCTAACACTGGATGATGTTTAGAAAGCTTTGGGCATCCATCATTTCACTGGATTCTCAAAATAACCTTGGGGTGAGAGACATACAGTTTTCCATTGAGCTATGTGACTTATCCAAGGTTACAGGGCCAGCAGAAGCAGATCCAGAATTCAGTCCCATGTCTTCTGGTCCACTGTAACTGTCTCAAGACCATCTGGCACAACTCCTTCGTGCTTAAGAAAGTATTATCAATGGGCTTTGTTTTTACATTACAAACATTTACAAATTTATTTCCTTAGGTAACAAAATGAATAGCTCAAGACCTCATCTGAAAGTTCCTGGGACATTTCCCAGCTGGAGCACCTCTATCTCTAGACTTTTTAAATGAACAGAAAATCTATTTTCTCTCCCTTCCACTCCAACTCCATTGAAAAAGGCAGGAAAAGACAAATTTCTTGTAACTAACATGAACAGTCAGATGAGACAAATCCCCTCAGTGGCTGAATATAACCATGGGTCTCATTCTACCCCTAAAGCTGAATCTTCTCTGTCCTGGGATGGATGCCACGGGTCATCATAAGACCTTCGGGGTCATTAACGGCCATCATCTTGTTCACAGTCCTTACAGCTTCCACAGGGTTGCTGTTATCGCATAAACTATCCTCTCAGTTCTGCTCATTTCTCTCCTCATCAGCCTATTGTTTGTTCTTGGAATATTGTGAATTTAGTATAAATTGGTCTTGTTCTGATCACTTACCTCAGCAGCAGGTCCTAGAAGGCTTTCCTTGCTTCTGCAAAATCATTTCTTACCACATAAAAGTTCTCCATCACACTCATAGACCACCATTTATGCATCCTTATTCAATTGATTCCTCAGTTCAGGGACTTCTTAGATTCTAGGTTTTTTTCTCCATAAAAAAAAAGCTACTATAAATATTTTTGAACAAACAAGACCTCTTTGTCTCTCTGTCTCTGTCTCTGTCTCTTTATGTCTCTCTCTGTGTCTCTCTGCCTCTGTCTTTGTCTCTCCCTGTGTGTGTCTGTCTCTGTCTCTCTCTATCTTCCCTCTCTCTCTCTCCTCTTTGTCCCTCTCTCTCTCTCTGTCTCTGTCTCTTTCTGTGTCTGTCTCTCATCTCTAAGGCCTAGCAGTGACCTAACTGGGTCAAAGGCAGGCCTTCCCTAGTAATTTTTTGTCTATAACTCCAAATTACTTTCCAGAATCATTGTACCCATTGACAGGTACATCAATGTGTCTGCTTTCCCCCACATCCCCCACCAATATTTGTCGCTTACACGGGTAACTGGCTTAGACTTGAAAGGTCGTATCATGAACAAATTGGAGGAAAAAGGGGGGAAAAATGACATGTCAGATCTATAGATAAGAGAGAAGCTCATGACCAACAAGGAATAGCACTGATCAGAGGAATTAAAAATGGATCATTTTAAGGGTGATACCATAAGCAAAGTAGGAGAACGTGAAATAGTCTATTTGTCAGATCTATGGATAAGGGAAGAATTTAGGAACAGAAAAGCAAGAGCATTACAAAATGTAAAAGAGATCACTTTCAATTACATAAAGTTAAAAGGTTTTATACAAATAAAACCAATGCAACCAAAGTTATAAGGAAAGTAGAAAACTGAGGAAAAATTTTACAAATATCTCTGATAAAGGACTCATTTCTCAAACACAGAGAACTGAATAAAATTTATAAAAATATAGGTCATTCTCCACTTGATAAATGCTCAAAAGATATGAATAAGGAATTTTCAGATGAATAAATCAAACCTATCTGTAGTCATCTGAAAAAATGCTCTAACTCACTATTGATAAGAGAAATGCAAATTGAAACAACTCTGAGGTACCAGCCCACATCTCTCAGATTGGCTAATATGACAAAAAAGGAAAGTGATAAATATTGGAGGGGATGTTAGAAAACTGGAACATTAATGCTCTGTTGGTGGAGTTGTGAACTATTCCAACTATTCTAGAGAGCAATTTGGAACTATGCCCGAAGAGCTACAAAGCTGTTCATAACCTTTGATACAGGTCTATATCCCAAAGACATCCCAAAAACAAGAAGGGAGGACCTATTTCTACAAAAACAATTATAGCAGCTCTTTCTGTGGTAGCTAAGAACCGGACATTGAAGGGATGCCCATCAATTGAATGGCTAAACAAGCTGCGATTGTGTTGGAATATTACTGTACTATAAGAAATGACAAGCAGTATGATTTCAGAAAAACTCGGGAAGATTTACATGAACTGATGCAAAGGGACATGAGCAGAACCTGGAGAATATTGTGCATGGTAACAGCAACACTGCGTGATGAAGAACTGTGGATGACAGCTATTTTCAGCAATACAATGTTGCTCCAGGCTGTCACGGGAAAAGTGCTTGATAAATAGAGAGAAGCAGAGGTTCTAGGTTCCAATTCTGCCTCTCACTCAAAGGTCACTTCCGGCTCTTATTTTCCATGTTCTATGGCACTAAAGACTGTATGATACAATGGAAAGGACAGGAGCTCAAAAAAAAACCCCTCTGATTCTTACCACCTGCATAACATTGGCTCAAATCCAGCCTCAGACACTTAGTAGCAGTGCGACCCTGGGCAAGTCACTTAACCCTGTTTGTCTCAGTGTCCTCATCTGTAAAATGAGCTGGAGAAGGAAAAGGCAAACCCTCCAGTGTCTCTGCCAAGAAAACCCCAAACAGGATCACAAAGAGTCGGTCATGACAGAAACAAGTAACCAACAACAAACATCAGTCAAATCACAAAACCTCCCAGAGCCTGTTTTTTCATCTGTAAAAAGAGCACGATGCCTCTAGACCCCCCATGATGAGACTGGAAGGGGAAGGGAGAGCTCATCCTGAAAACAAGATCCCAGCCCTGAAGCCGAAAGGGGTCTCAGGTCCAAACCCCCTCAGCTTACAGGTGAAGCAACTGACCTTCACCTGGGGGGCATAGGAAGCTCCCCCCTGACTCAGGAGCCAGGATGCTGTCAGCTGTGCTTTGTTATGCCATAGATGGACCGGCTGCCCTCCTCACCTCAATAGCAGAGGCAGCTGATGGACCAGTGGGCAGCAACCTGAGCCCAGAGTCAGGAAGGCGTGAGTTCAAATCCAACCTCAGACACTGACTGGCTGTGAGACCCTGGGCAAGTGACTTGACATCGTCTGCCTGAGTGTCCTCAATTGTTAAATGGTGGTAATAACAGGGCCTGCCTCCCAGGGTATTTGTGCTTAGCACAGGACCCTGCATGTAGGAGGCGGTCTGCAGATGGGGATTCCCGCCCCCTCTCCATGTCTTCCTTGCCCTGTCTCCTTCCAGGGCTCTTCTTGCAGGAAGTCCTCCCTGATTGGCCCAGGTGCTGATGCTCTCCTCACTTTTCCTGCAGTGTTTCTTGTACATTTTGAATTCTCTGTTTGCATTTTGTGTGTGTTCAGTGTGCGTGTGTGTGTGCGCGCGTGCGTGAGTGTGCATGTGTGTGATACTGAGGCCCAGGTAAAATTAATTGTCTTCCCTACTTGCAAGACCTAGAGGTGGGATTTGAACTTAAGTCAGAGTCCTTTCCACGACACCATAACACCTCCAAGACTAGATGGATTGCAAAAAATGGGGCCGATGTCTCTGGTGGGACGAAGACAATTCTCCCCAAAATGGGGCCCCGGGATGAGAAGGGGCTTGCCCACTTGGACACAGCCAGTAAGGGGTTGGAGTGTGGGTGTGGCAAGCTCTTCACCCCTCCCTGACCCCCTGGAAAGGCGCTGGATCCCGCACTGTGCAATTCTTCCATCCAGCCCCGACGCCCTGGCTTCCCCCGCACCAACCCCACTCCCACCCACCTACCCCGCCCCCCCCCCCGCCCCAAAGGCCAGACACACATGAAAGAGAAGAGAGACCTAAGATTCCAGGGGGGATTATTTAGCCACCTCATTGATAGAACCCAAAGCTAATTCACAGAAAACATTCAGATGTTCAGATGCTGAGGCCAGGCTTGCTGGGGAAGTGGGTGAGAGACCCAGACGCCTGCTCTCTGGCTGCATCTGACCTACTTTAATGAAATCAGGTCGCCTGTGAGATCCTCATTACCCCCAGACTAAACAGTACAAAACAGAGAAGCCTGTGCGTCCCCAGCCGCCCCCCTTCCCAGGCCCTGCTCACTCCCATCTTCACATTGTCCAATTGCTCCTTAATGCGGGTTGACTCAGGCTCTGGCCCCCCCAGGGCCAGTGCCCAGCCCCCTTGCGCCAAAGAGAATCCCCATGATCGCTGATTTGCAAACAGAAAATGAAGCCGGCCCCCAGCCTGCATCCTCCCGGGATGGGAGACAAAGGGAGAAGCCACTGTCTGGCAGCATTATCTGTGATGGATGGCGCTCACCTAGTAATCCGGCCCTTCGAAAATGGAACTCACAGCTTCAACACATCAGGAGGGGGAAGCCAGAGGGTGGGGAAATTGGAGGCTTGCGGTGGAGAATCAGAGAGGGAGAAGAGGGTAGACTGCTCTCTTGGGGAGGGCAAGGGCAGAGCAGACGGCCATCCACTGCCTCTCTGGGAGCTGTCAGACTCCATGGTGATGCCACATGGGGCTGCCATCCCAGAATTCCACAGGCATTGATTAGGTGTTTCTCGTGTGCTTATGGAAAGAAAAATGCCACTTCTTCAGCTGAAAAGATATTAGGGCTAAGGATGAGACCTGGAGACAGAGTCAGGACACCCCAGTACTCCTCACACTATGACTGATTGGCTTGACCCCCTTCTCTGGAGTTTCCTATTCTATAACATGACAGGGTTAGAGGAATGTAGAGGGAAAATCTAAAGAACAATTTAGAGACAGAGAGCCTGGGTTCAAATACTGGTTTTGCCACTGATTACCTGTGTGTTTTTTGGACAAGTCACTCCCACTCTGGGCCTCAGGTAAGATAAAAGCCTTAGACTTCCCAGTCCCTAAAGTCTCTCTGGGCTCTAATGACTTCACTCCCAAGGCCAGATGCCCACAAAGGTCTTTAATGGTCTGCTATTCTATGCTGTGAGGGTGTGGACTCTACAGTGACATGGAGGGAACTCCGATGGCATCAACAGGGGAATGCCCTTATGGCACAGGGACTGAACTGAAGGATACAGAGTCATCAGGACTGGATTCAAATGTCACCTCTGACGCTTACCGTCTAGCTGACCGTGGGTGAGTCAGTTTCCTTCCCTGAGACTCAGTTTCTTCATCTGCAAGATGAGGGGGGTGGTCTTGGCCTCCTGTCCGAGGGCTGGGTCTATGACCTTTTACTTTCCCTGCCTTGGGTTTCTGTACTCTGAGGGCATCAGGGAGCTTTCTTTCCCCTGCCCCTGCCAGTCCCATTTAAGGGGCTCAGAGATTAGCCACCTAGTTCCACTTATCAGCTTAAGATCAGATCAGTTTTTGCAAAGGGATATGAGTCATAACTAGAACAACATCGTGTTAGCAAAAAAATGGAAACAAAGTAGATGCCTGTCGATTGGAGAATGGCTAAACAAATAATGGCACATGCGTGTAATGGAATACTACTGTGCTGTAAGAACTGGTGAGTGAAGAATACAAAGAAGCCCAGGAAGATCTCCATGAACTGATGCAGGGAAGTCAAAAGAGCCAACAAAACAAGATACAAAGTAACTACAACCATGTAAATGGAAACAATATTCCCAGGAAGAATGCAAAGTGAATGTAACAGACTTGAATGAGGAAATAGAAGATCCGCCCAGCCCAATCTGTCCTAGAGGTGGGAGTTCTGCAGCCCTTGCACACTGCGGGGATCTGGGGACTTTTCCAATGTCTTAATCAGTTGGTTGAGGAATTTTTCTTCTCTAAGAACATACTATTGATATATAAAATGACTTTCTAGATGGGAAAGAGGGAAGAAGAGTGAAGAGGATTATGATGATGTTAAAAGATCAAACACACAAAACTTATTTTTAAAAATCACATGTACCAGGAGCATCTAGGTGGTGCAGTGAATAGAGCACAGGCCCTGGAATCAGAAGGACCTGAGTTCAAATCTAGCCTCAGACACTTCACACACACACACACACACACACACACACACACACACACACCTAGCCATGTGACTGTATCAATAATGAGATATTCACAACACCCATGATGGTTATGAATATGCTGGT
>JAQQSW010019042.1:0-11126 GCA_028646575.1 Pseudocheirus occidentalis | reverse complement strand
AATTTTGAAGGAATTATTCTCTTCAGAATGCTTTTGAGATTCTTTTTCCATTTGGCAAATTCGACTTTTTAAGGCATTCTTCTCCTCATTGGCTTTCTGGGCCTCTTGTCATTTGAGTTAATCTATTTTTCAATGTATTGTTTTCTTCAGTCAGGTTGTTGACTCTCTTTGCATGATTTTCTTGCATCATTCTCATTTCTCTTCCCAATTTTTCCTCCACTTCTCTTATTTGTTTTTCAAAGTCCTTTTTCAGTTGATCTATAGCTTCTAGGCATTCTTCAAGTGTCTTGGAAACATTTGGTGTGGGAATTCTGATTGTGTTGTCTTCCTCTCCCTTTCCATGCTTTGATCCTTTTTGTCCACAAAAAAGAATTCTAGAGTTTTATTGCTATTCTTATTTTGTTTCCTTTTCCTCATGTTGGCCAGTCAATTAATTGGTTATTTTTTTAGCTTTGTGGAAGTCTGCTTCCAGGGGGGAAAGCTCTGTTCCAAATCACTGGGGTTTTCCCAGTTGCCGGAGTTATTAGGGGGGTTTTGCAGCCCCACCCCCCACAGTTTTGGCTTGCTGAAAGCACTCCCCAGGACCACCACCCAAGACCACGATCCAGATCCAAGCTGCTCAACGCAAGAGCACTTGGCCCTGATCAATCAACTCAGCCCCCCTGTGGGGTCTGCAGGCCAGGGGCTCTGAAGCAACCCAGTGGTGGCAGCCGCCAGTTACAGCAGTTCCTGCCCTTCCCCCACTGATTCCTTGCCCTTGGGGGCAGATTGGCCGAACTGCTTTTCCTCCCTCAAATTTAGCTTGAAAGCTTCACTCACTTTCACTGATCTCTGATCCAGGCTTAGTAGATGTGAAGATTGCTTGAGGTACAGTAGATCTTCTCTGAAGTAGACTCATGCTGCGGCTTGGGAGGCTCAGCTCCTTCCTCCAGCCCTGTGGCCTGGACCCAGTTTCGGTTTTGGGCTGAGCTGGTCGTGGTTCCTGACCTGCATGCCTTTGTGATCAGCCCCTCCTGCCGAGCTGCCTTTGTCTAATCCCTATTTTTCATTCCTTGCTAGATGTGGAGTTGCTGGAAGCTGTAGATCTTTTCTTTTGTAGACTGGCTGCGTGGCTCAGCTCCTTCCTACCACCCAGTGCCTGGCCGCGGTTTTCAGTTTCAGCGTGGGCTGGCCTTGGCTCGCATCCTGCTACGATGATCCCCTGCTGCCGAGCTGCCTTCCGCAAGACATGTGTTTTCTGTGTTTTTGTGAGTTTGAGAGTCATAGAATTTGTCCAGAGTCACATTTTATGGGTGTCTAGGGTGGTTGTGTGGGAGTTCCAGGACCTTGCTGCTTCTATGCTGCCATCTTGGCTCCGCCCCCAAAAGTCACAAAGATCCATTTAAATCAAAGGTATGGTCTTTCCAGTAGCAATGTTTGGCTGTGAGAGTTGAACTATAAGGAAAGCTGAGTGCTGCAGAATCAATGCTTTTGAATTGTGGCATTAGAGAAGACTTTTCAGAATCCCTTGGTCAATCAAGTTAGTCAAATCAGTCAATACTTAAAGAAACTAATTCACGCTATTCACTGGAAGGCCAAATGCTGAAGATGAAGTCAAAATACTTTGGCCACATAATGAGAAGAGAGACCTCATTGGAAAAGACACTGATGTGAAAGACTGAAAGCAAAAAGAAAAAGGTACGGTGGAAGATGGGATGAATAAAGAAACAATGGACATGAACTTGGACAGACTTTGAGAGAGAGTGGAAGATAGAAGGACCTGGAGTGCTATAGTCCATGGGATCATGAAGAGTCAAATGTGACTGAATGAGTAGGCAACAACAACAAATTTTGACGCCTCTCCTTTAGACTTGTGTTTGAGGTCACTGAAGGTACTCTAGACTCTGTGGTCTTTTGAGGTTAGGACTGGAAGTAAATGAGACATTTGCAGACCATGTAATAAGTCTCCAACAAAGAAGAAATATACTTAACAATGGCATGGAAAGGATATTTAGAAAGGATACAGTACTGATGAAGTTGAATGCAACCTTCCTTGGTAGCACTCTAGTCATAAACATGCTTAAAACCTGATCAGCCCTTCACTTTTTTATCTGCATTTTCTTTCTCCCATTTCAATCATGAAATGAACCACAAGATAATTCTGACTGAATCTTGCCAATTAATGTTAAATGTTCTAAACCAGGTCTGGTTCATCTGATTTTAGAACAGAACAAAATGAGATGCTTGTAGACCCTTAACATCCAACAAAGAATAAATTTACTAAATGATAGCATTGAAAGGATATTCAACAAGAATACAGCAATTATTCATTAAACCAACTTCCCTACTTCTACATGTGCTATAGAAACATGGAGTTTGAAGTATGTACTGAGCATAAGGAGCCTGCCTTGTGCACTGGACTTACTGTAGTTAATCAGCCAGGAAGCTATATCAATGTTTTGAGCTTACCTGATTATTAATTCTCAAGGAAAGTTTCATTGTCTTTTAAAGAAAAAACCAGCTTCTTCTGGTGGTAAAGATATTGCTCATATGACATAAGATGAAGCCAAATTGTTTAAAAAACCAATTATGACTATCTATAAGCTCAGGCAAATGTACCCTGTCCAATTAATACTTCCAAAGTTTCAAATCCAGATCAGGTAGTGAGACTACTGCTATGTGATATCAGAAGCAGAGATTTTTATCTATATTAGGAAGAAATAATCCAAATTCTAATTGCATTGCTGACCCTCTTATGGATATTGGTGATTATATCTGGATGTCAATGACTAGTATGGGTTTAGGAACTCTACAAACTTGAAAGAACATGTTCCACCTGAAAGCACCACGGATGTTATGTTAGTAGTCACCCACCTTATATGCATTATCTATCTAAGATCTGGTCATACTGATCTGAGATCAGTACTATAAAGGGCATTATGAATTTCATCATAATCCATATGTTTTATGTAATGAATACATTGATCATTTAGATTTTTCAGAGGTGCCATTTTACAGCAGATTCTGGTTTGACAGTCATAGACTCACAATGCAGCTTGGAGTTATCTATCACATGGACATTCCTGTGCTTGTAATGTGCCTGTGAACATTAAGTGAAGTGAACCAAAGATTGTAGAACCTATTTCCATCTCTGGTCCTGTGTCCCACCAAGTAATGACCCACCAAGACTTGAAACAATCAACTTGAGAATGCTTCCCACAGGACAGTGTTTATTGTCCTTCAGGCATAGCTTATCATGCTCAAGCCCTGGGAATGATTGAATTGTAATCCACCTTCTTCCTCCCTTCCCACTTGTGATTTATGTATATATAATCTCTGCCTTTACTGCAGTAAGGAAGGTCTCCTTCTCAGGAGAGTTTCTGGTTTGCAAACCACATTCCTTACTCTGAAATTAAACTGCTACTTGATTCCTGACACACTCTTCATCTCTGGTTATTCCCAGGTTAGAGACACATTTAAAATTCTATTGATGTTAATTGGTGGCAGTGGTGAGAATAGGCATTGTTTGGGAAATCTGTTGCGTGTAACCACTTCTGGGTTCTAGTTCAATAATGGAGAGGAATGCTTTCAATCAAGATCAGGAAAGCAGTGAGTATACCTCTTCCTAGATCACACCACCTTGGGAGCACTGAAAACTTCCAAATTGCTAGAAATAGCTCTGAAAACAGCAGCATGAAAAAATCTGAAGTCTGAGAGAGTGCTCCTCCTCTTCCCTGCGCTGGCAACAGAGACCAACTTTAACATAAAGTTCAAAGTCAAGAAATCACATGGAAGATGAGCAAAGCAGCAATAACAAAAGAGCCTGATCATAAAAAGGTGGCAGGAAAGTTCAAACTTAGCAGAAGTTCAAACTACAAACTTAGAAGAAGACAATGAAGTCTAAATGAAGTCTAAAGAAATAAAGTCTAAAGAAGACAACGAAATCTAAACAACAATTTGCAAAGCCACAAGAAAAAAAATGAATTGGACACAAGCTCAATAAGAATACCTGAAGAACTAAAAATGATTTTAAAATCAATAAGAGTGGAAGAGGAAAAATTAAGTAAAGAAGTGAGAACAATGGAAGATAATTATGAAAATAAAATTAACATCTTGATAAGAAGAGGCACAAAAAATACACTGATGAAAATAACACCTTAAAAACCAGAATTGGTCAAATAAAAAAAGAGGTACAAAACTTCACTAAAGAAAAGAACTCCTTAAAAACCAGAATTGGTTAAATTGGAAAAAGAGAGGTAGAAAAGTTCACTGAAGAAAATAATCCCTTAAAAATTAGAATTGGGCAAGTGGAATCTCCATGAGATATCAAGAAACAATAAAACATAGCTGAAGGAGACAAAGAAGAAGATGAAGAAGAAGAAGAAAAGGAGGAGGAGGAGGAGGAGGAGAGTAAAATATCACACAAAAAAACAAGTGACCTGGAAAATGGGCCAAGGAGATATACTTTGGGAATTAATGGACTTACTTAGAAGCTACAATAAAAAAGTTAGACATCATATTTTAAGAAATCATAAAGGAGAATTATTTTGATATTCCTGAACTAGAGGATAAAATAGAAGTTGAAACAATTCTTTGATCACTACCAGAAAGGGATACCAAAATGAAAATCCCAAGAATATTATAACCAAATTCCAGAGCCCCCAGGTCAAGGAGAAAATATTATAAGCAGCCAGGAAGAAAAAATTGAAATATTGTGGAGCCATATTCAGGATCACTTATGATTTAGTAGCTGCCAAATTAAAGGAATGGAGGGCTTGGGGTATGATAGTACAAAAAGCAAAAGAGCTGGGATTATAATCAAGAAGAGCCTACGCATAAAAACTGAGAATAATCCTTCAAGGGCAAATGTGGATATTTAATGAAATACAGGACTTTCATTCATTCCTGATAAAAAGACCAGAAATGAATAGAAAAGTTGACTTTCAAATACAAGATTCAAGAGAAACATAAAGCAAACATGAAAGAGAAATCATAAGAACCCAATAAGGTTAAATTATTTAGCTTTCTGTATGGGAAATGATACATGTAAATTCTAAGAATTTTATCATTATTAGGGAGAAAGATCTTACATAGAAAGAGGGCATGGAAGTGAGCTGATTATACTGGGATGATATTTAAAAATGGATAGGTGAGAAAGATAGACGCTCTGGGAGAAGGGGGAAGGGAGAGGAAGAATAGGGAAATTTATCTCTCATAAAGAAGCATGCAAGGAAGAGTTTTTACAGTGGAGGAGAAAATGAAGGGGTGGGGTGGTCAATGAACTTGGCTTGAAGGCTTGAACTTCACTCACATCTAAATTGATTCAAAGAGGGAAAGTGTATAAATAAATACTAAATTGGTAATAGAAATGTATTTTTCTTAACAGTGAAGTAGGAAGAAGAGATAAGAGAAAAAAAGATGAAAAAAGGAAGGGCAGTGATGAGAAGCAAAACAAAACAAAACTTTAGAGGAGGGACAGGATAAAAAGAGAAAGAGAAAAGGATAAAGATAATAAAATAGGAGCAAGGAAATGCACAGTTAGGAATCATAACTTTTAATGTGAATAGGAAGAAGCTGCTCATAAAATGGATAGCAGAATGGATTAAAAACCAGAATCTAATGATAGATTGTTTATAAGAAACACACTTGGAACACATACACATACACACACACACATAGAAGGAAAATAAATTCTGGAGGATATGGAAAAATTGGGACCCTAATTCACTGTTGGTAGAATTATGAACTAGTCTAACCAATCTAGAGAAAAAATTTGCAACTATGTCTAAAGGGGTATAAAATTGGGCATAATTTGAGTCAGGAATACCACTATTAGGTCTGTAAACTCAAGAGATCAAAAAAAAGGGAAAAGGACCTATTATTACAAAAATATTTGAGGCAGCTCTTTTTGTGGTGTCAAAGAATTGGAAATCGAAATGTTCATCAATTGGGGAATAACTGAACAAATTGTGGTATATGATTGTGATGGAATACTATTGTGCTATAAGAAAGGATGAGGGACATGGTTTCAGAAAATCCTGGGAAGATTTATATGAAATAATGCAAAGTCAATGGAGGAGAATTAGGAGAACGTTGTACACAGTAACAAAATGTTGTAAAAATGATCAGTTGTGAAAGACTTAGCTATTCTGATCAAGACAGTTCCAAAAGACCCATGATGAAAAATGCTGTACACTTCCAGAGAAAGAACTAATGAACTCTGAATGCAAATTAAAATATACTTTTTAAAATCTTATTTTTCTTTGTTTTTTGTGGCTAATACAGAAATATGTTTCTCATAGCTTCACATGTATAATCCATATTCAATTGCTTGATTTTTCAAGGAGGCTGGAGGGAGGAAGAGAATTTGGAATTCAAAATTTTAAAAATGAATGTTAAAAAATTTTATGTGTGATGTTACATTTAATATTTAATGAAATAAAACATATTAAAAATAAAATTTAGGACTTCACTCAAAAGAAGTTATCATTCAACAAATATTTATTAAAAATCTACTGTGTACTAAATATGTAATGTGTGCACTATACAGGATAAAAAGAAATATAAGTAATGTTCTTTCTCTCAAAAAGCTTACAATCTAGCTAGGGATCTCAAAAAAAGCATATTTGAAAAAAGGAATAATAAAGTCATTATCATTCAGAGGTAGCTTAGGTGGTATAGTGGGCAGGAAGACTCATCTATTTAAGTTGAAATCTACCTTCAGTTACTTACTAGCTATGTGACCCTACGGAAGTCACTTAACCCTGCTTGCCTCAGTTTCTTATCTGAAAAGGAAACTGGAGAAAGAAATGGCAAACCACTCTGGTATCATTGCCAAGAAAACCCCAACTGGGGTCACAGACAGTTGGATATGACTGAAATTATTGAACAAAACTCTACCTTACTCACCATATATGACAATCCATAATACAATACTTTAAATTTCAGAAGAGCAACTTTAAAAACCATGTAATTTATATACCAAAGGATTTAGAGAATACAAGACACTATTGTCCTTATTATTGGCAATGGCAGAGCATTTGATTAGTAGTAAAAGGTGCCTTTCCAAAAAGATGTCTTCCATTCATATATTAAAATTATACTAGATTCCTTGAAAAACACAACAGAGATAACAATTCAATTATCTTTTGGTCATCTATATCATTTAAGTCATTTTTTTCAGTTTTGTCTGACTCTCTCTGACCCCATCTGGGGATTTCTTGGCAAGGATACTGAAGTAGCTTTCCATTGCCTTCTCCAGCTTATTTTACAGATAAAGAAATTTATGTAAACAAGGTTAAGTGACTTGCCCAGCGTTACACAGCTAGTAAGTGTCTGAGGCCACATTTGAACCCAGGAAGATGAGACTTCCTGCTTCCAGGACAACTTAGCTCATACATAACACCAAAAGACAGAAGATGCTTGATAAAAGGGTTTGCTATCATCATAAAGGAGTCCAGCATAGAGTCCTAGTGGAAGAGGGACTTTTTATATGTGTTCCTATTTATGGCTATCATTGCGTTAATGGCATGTAATCCTGGAACATTGTTAAACGTAGTAATTTTGAGATCTATAATGGCTTAGAAGAGTTTGATCTACTACAGGGTTGACAGTAGAAAAACCATTGATTGTAGACTCAGGGCATTTGGGTTCAAGATTCAGAAGAGTTTGACCAACTAGATATATTATAGAAAAAAAAAAAAGAGCATCGGATTTAAAACCAGAGGAACTGGGTTCATCTGTGTAACATAGGGCCAAGCCAGTCTTTCTGGGCTTCATTTCCCTTTCTAAAATGAGAGGGTTGGATGAGATTCCTAAAGTCTCTTTCAGCTCCAGAGCTATGACACCAGAACCCACACAGGAAAACAGATGCAAAAGGCCTATTATGCAGACTATGTTATGAAAGATGGATGGACAGGCCATAGAGTCTGCCCATAAGCACATATAACATTAACACACACCGGACCCAAAATTGAAAAAGAGAATGAGAGCTGGCAGGAGGGAATTTGGGAAAATTTTATAATGATTTTAATGATTTCTCCCTAAAGCAAACCTGGTGATACTTACAGGATAAAATTAGCTTCCTTCCATTAGGATCTCTAGCTCACCTTGCATTTTTATTTTGTGTATAGGCCTCTAAAACCACAGATTTTATTGTGTGTTATTTTCTTAGATTTTGTGTCCTGTGAATTTCTTCTTTTTTCTTTCTTTCTCTTTTGCTTTTTTGGAGGGGGGAAAGCAGGGCAATTAGGGTTAAGTGACTTGCCCAAGCTCACGAGGCTAGTAAGTACTAAGTGTCTGAGGCCAGATTTGAACTCAGGTCCTCCTGATTCCGGGGCCAGTGCTCTATTCACTGTGCGACCTAGCCGCCCCATCCTGGGAATTTCTAGACATCTCTACTGCAATTCCTTTTCCCTACTTTGTAATCATGCTCTATGGACAGCTGGGTGGCATAGTGGACTGGAATCAGGAAGATCCTCATTCAAATTCAGCCTCAGCTTTAGCTGTGTGAGCCTGGCAAGTCACTTAACCCTGCTTGTCTCAGTTCCTCCTCTATAAAATGAGCTGGGGAAGGAAATAGCAAATCACTCCAGTATCTTTGACAAAAAAAAACCCAAATGGGGTCACAAAGAGTCAGACATCATGGAAATGACTGAACAGCAAGAAATTATGCTCTATAACAGAAGTGGCAAATTCAAGAAGAAGCAGGGTACTAAACTATATGTATGGATCCTTGCACATATATATTGAGTTAGAAAACTACATTTTAACATTATTCATGTTCTATTGTATATTTATTTATTTTGTCAAATATCTTCCAATTACAGTTAGATCTGGTTCAGGCACTCTGCATAGTTGAGGCACCCAGTCAGGTGATTGACACCTCTGCTATATATAGGTTGATATATATGGGATCAGACTTTTTATTTCAGATCTTCCATTCCTGTTTCCTGCATCAGAATATTGAGCTCTGCCTTTTTGCCATAGCCCAAGTATCAGTACAAACACGTACTGTCAGCAAGGTCTCATCCATTCCGTGTCTTATTGATGTGTGGACTATTCTGAGCTTAGCCCCTGGGGATGAATTTACTTTTCTCTTTCATGTATTTCTTGTTTTTCTTTGTATCTCCAGTGCTTAGCACAGTGTCTGACACAAAATGAGCACATAAGACAAGTTTGTTGATTGACTGACTCTGCATCCCCTTATACCAACCTGATCACTGTCTGTAGAGTATTAACTGTCCATTTCCAAGTGACTGCTGCAATTTCTCTTACTTTCCCGGATAGATGTGCAGTTTTAGAAGGTAACGGAACTCGATTAGCTTCTGTTTCTCTTAATCAATCAGGATAGTTTTACCACTGGTTGCTCAACATGGGGGTTGTGCTAATAACTCAGAACATCTATTCATATGATACTTTTTGTGGCAGGAAAGATCAATACAGAGTAAAATTTACTGCTTTTGAAATAGCTTTTTCTTTATACAAATTTTTTATACTTTATACAAATACTTTATACAAATTGACAATATTACACAGAATGCTACCTATAGATGGTGTGACCCAGTCTCTCACACAATGCCTTTAATTTAAGGAGGTGTACATACACCATTCAATATTCAATTCTGGTTGCTTGATTAATTCAGAATTTACTCTCACTTAAGGTTTTGAAGCTAAAGTGGGAATGGTTTCAACCCTACCCTTATATTAGCAAGAAAGCCTTTCTTCTTTCACTAAGTCTTGACAAAAATCATTATATCTCATTTAAGGTATAATTTCTCTCATCCTGTATTTTCCTTAACTGACCACCACATGGACCAGGCTGGTTTAGCATATAGGAATGGGTTGAAGGGGTCTGGAGAGCCAAGTATACCAAACTTTCCTGGTTCCTCAAAGTCCCCTAAGATATCCTTATTCAAAATGTCAGAGTCAAAATCTTTTCCAGTCATGATTTTGAGTCTAGACATTATTAGCTGTTTGAATGACCTTTTCTGTACGTCATTGTAGCATGTAATATATATCTATACAAGCAGATCTCTGAGACTGTTTTTCCACTAACTCAACATGCTTTTGGCCACCTTGCAGAGAAATCTTTCAGTTAATGTTGATGCTTCAAGTTCTTCCAGTTTAGCATGGTCTTTTCTCTATTCCTTCTGCATTTTGTTTAGAACTGTGAGCAGTAGGCAGCCTATCCCAGAATCCCTTTGCTTTTCTATTGTATTCCAGTGGTATTGCTATGACCATCCCTCTGTCTCTTCCCATTTGTGGGGACATATCCTTGACCCAACAGAATCACAGGGGAGAGGGCAATAAGGTTTTGCTCTTCTGCAAGCCATAAGTAGGTGGTCCTTGTAATGCCATGCACCAGCAGATTTCCAAAAGAATGCTACTGTGAACAGCTTTTAAGGTTCAGATTACACAGTAATAGTGAATACTCTGTTTATTCCATTACAAATCAAGGCAAACATTTACAATACATCACAATATAATATTCACAACATATCAAATTACAGTACAATATCAGTCTTCCACCCATGGGGCAAATCATTACTTAATCACTCAGTCAATTAAATAGAATAATCAATCTTCCACTCATGAGGCAAATCAATACATCAACTCAATCAGTCATTAAATACAGTCATTAGAAAATCACATAAACCTTCCACCCCTTGATGTCCAGCAAACCTCAGTTTTGTCCAAGGGGAGGCCTTTTCTTCATCTTGACTCTGGGTGAGCTCTCTGGTTGCCTGGATCCCCTTCCATGGTTCCAGATCCCTCCTGAATCCACCAAACAGTCATCTGGATTCAGAAGCAGACAGCTTCCAGGTTCTCGTCCAGTCCTTAGAGGTAGACAGCAACCAGGCCCTTGTCCAGTCCTCAGGGCAATCCCTGGCACACACTGAAGTTCACAGGGTCCAGCACATCTCAAACCCTTCACCTCTTTTCTTGCTTGGAACTGAAGGATCAGCCAGGCCATGAACAAACAAAGTCTTATCCTGGTCATGCTTTTTCAGTCCTCCAGCAGTTCATCTGGTCCTAGGACCCAGAAGGAATATCAGCCTTCTGGGTGGCCTTCACCAGATTCTGGTCCATCTCAATTCTCAGTCAGCTTCCAGATGCTGGAAGAGAAACTCTCTCTCTCTCTCTCT
>JAQQSW010019041.1:0-11127 GCA_028646575.1 Pseudocheirus occidentalis | reverse complement strand
CCCCCCCCACTTATTCTATTTTCTCCTTTGACCCTGTCCTTTTTCAAAAAACTGTTAGCTTCTGACTAATCCTTCCCCCAATCTGCCCTTCCATCATCTCTGCCCCCCCCTTTATCTTCTCCCTTACTTTCCTATAGGGCAAGATACCCAACTGAGTGTGTATGTTATTTCCTCTTTAAGTCAAATCAGATGAGAGTAAGGTTCACTCATTCCCTCTCACCCCTCTTTTCCCTCCATTGTGAAACCTTTTTCTTTCCTGTTATATGTAAGATAATTTACCCCATTCTATCTCTCCCTTTCTCCTTCCCCCAATATACTCCTCTCACCCCTTAATTTTAGATATCATCCCTTCATATTCAACTCACCTTGTACTATCTATCTATCTATCTATTTATCTATCTATCTATCTATTTCGTCCAACTACCCTCATACTAAGAAAGGCCTCATGAGTTACAAATATCAAATATTCCATGTAGAAATGTAAACACTTCAACTTTAATAAGGCCTTGTGATTTCTGTTTACCTTTTCATGCTTCTCTTGAGTCTTGCATTTGAAAGGCAAATGTTCTATTCAGCTTTGGTCTTTTCAGCAAGAATGCTTGAAAGTCCTCTATTTCACTTGAATGTCTAATTTTTCCCCTAAATATTATACTCAGTTTTGCTGGGTAGGTGATTCTTGATTTAAATCCCAGCTCCTCTGGCCTCAGGAATATCATATTTCAAGTCCTTTGATCCCATAATATAGAAGCTACTAGGTTCTATATTATCCTGATTGTATTTCCACGGTATTCAAATTGCTTCTTTCTGGCTATTTACAATATTTGCTCCCTGACCTGGGAACTCTGGAATTTGGCTACAATATTCCTAGGAGTTTTCCTTTTGGGATCAATAGGCAATCAGTGGAGTCTTTTTTTTTTTTTGCTTTTTGGAGGGCAATTGGGGTTGACTTGCCCAAAGTCACATGGCTATTAAGTGTGTCAAGTGTTTGAGGTCAGATTTGAACTCAGGTCCTCCTGACTGCAGGGCTGGTGCTCTACTCACTGCACCACATAGCTGTGCCAATTAGTGGTTCTTTCAATTTCTATTTTACCCTCTGGTTCTAGAATATCAGGGCAGTTTGCCTTGATAATTTCTTGAAAGATGATGTCTAGGCTCTTTTTTTGATCATGGCTTTCAGGTAGTCCAATAATTTTCAAATCATCTCTCCTGGATTTCTTTTCCAGGTAAGTGGTTTTCACATTGTCTTCTATTTTTTCATTCTTTTGGTTCTGTTTTATAATTTTTTAATTTCTCATAGAGTTATTGCCTTCCATT
This sequence comes from Pseudocheirus occidentalis, assembly GCA_028646575.1. Lineage (NCBI taxonomy): Eukaryota > Metazoa > Chordata > Mammalia > Diprotodontia > Pseudocheiridae > Pseudocheirus > Pseudocheirus occidentalis. The sequence goes on along the minus strand of JAQQSW010019041.1, from coordinate 9,813 downwards.
TATTCCATTCTAATTTTGAAGAAATTTTCTCCAGTGACCTTTTGAAATTCCTTTTCCATCTGGCCAATTCTACTTTTTAAGGCAAAGTCAATAAGAACAGTGGCAAAGAGATGGCCATGCCATGATGATCCAGTTTTTAAAAACTGCAAATATTTAGCCTAGAGAATACTCAGGGGGAAAATAACAGTTTTTTCCAAGTACTAGCTTGGCTTTTTGGACCTCCTTTGCCATTTGGGTTAGTCTATTTTTTAAGGTATTATTTTCTTCAGTATTTGGGGGGGGTCTCCTTTTAGCAGGCTGTTCACTCAGTTTATTATTTTCTTGCTTCACTCTCATTTCTCTTCCCAATTTTTCCTCTACTTCTCTTACTTGATTTTCAAAATCCTTTTTAAGTTCTTCCAGGGCCTGCAACCAATTCATATTTTTCTTGGAGGCTTCTGATATAGGAGCTTTGACTTTTGTTGTCTTCTTCTGGTCGTATGCTTTGTTCTTCTTTGTTACCAAAGTAAGATTCTATAATCTGACTTTTTTCCCAGTTTTCATTTTCTTAGTCAAATACTTGATTTTTTAACTCCCTGTCAAGGCAAGATTCTGTTTCCAGTGGGTGTTGGGATGGAGGTGGGAGTGGGTGTACTGTCCGAGGCTTCTAGAGTTTTGTATTAACCGCTAGAGTCTCCTCCATCTGAGGCAGCCACCTCTGCTACCCCAGGTCTGGGGTTGGACAGCACTCCTCTTTCACCTAGGACAGAGTTCCCCCACTGACCTTTTTGTGGGTTCTACAGATCTAGAATTTGTGTAGAGTCAGTTTTATAAGTATTTGGAGAGGTTTGGGGGCAAGCTCAAGCAAGTCCCTGCTTTTACTCTGCCATCTTGGCTCCGTCCCAAATTTATGCTGGGGCAGTAAAGACAGAGGGATGCTATTTACATCCAGGAATAAGTCCTACTGTGTTCTACCTTGGTCAAACTATATTTAAAATACTGTTGTCAGTTCTGAAAACTAAAGTTTGGAAGAAAGTTTATAAGCTTATCAACAAACAGAGAAAGTCAATAAGAACAGTAAAGGGGCAAAGAGATGGCCATGCCATGATGATCCAGTTAAAAAAAAACAAACCTGTAAATATTTAGCCTGGAGAAAACTCAGGGGGAAAATAACAGCTTTTCCCAAGTACTAGAAAAGCTCTCATGTAGAAGAATTGTTCTGTTTGACTTACATGGCAGAACTAGGAAAAACTGGTATAAGCAGCAAAATGGCAAATTTAGGCTAGATATAAGAAAAAATATTTAGAGCATCCAAATACAGTTGGAATGGTTCAACTCAGGAGCGAGTGGACTCCCTGTAACTCTGAGGGTCTTTAAGCAAAGGCTAGATAAACATTTCTCCTGTATGTTGTAAAGGAGATTATTCTTCATGTATTATTAGCCAGTAAGCATTTTTTTTTAAAGTACCTACTATATGCCAGGCATTGTGCTAAGCACTGGGGATACAAAGAAAGGATAAACTACTGCTGACATCCCTAACAACTCTAAAATCTTGTGAATCTGTGATCTACTCACCATCCTGATCAGCTTTCTCTGGTCATGCATCAAGTTTATCAAAGTCATTCCTAAAATGTGGTATCCAGAAGGAAACACAATATTTCAAATATGATCTGACCCGTAAGGGCAATGAGACCCTCACTCCTTCCATTATGAACACTTTGCTTCTCAACACATAGTGCATTTTTTCTGTTATCACTTTGTTAACTTGTATTGAGTTTATCATCCACTGAGGGCCCTAGATGTTTTCTTTGAAGCCAATCATTCAGTCACATAACAGTACTGTCATTTTGTCCACATCACTCCATCTTATCCACAAGGATAGTAGGAAGGGCATTTTTAAATGCTTTCCTGACAATTAGCTATACTAGATTCATAGCATTCTACTATGCTATACATACATTTCAACCTACAAGATAAGTGACCTTATAATAAAGAAATGAAAGTTGAGAGGAATGCATTCCTGCTCCCACAAAGGTATTAGAAGAAATGTTTCTACTTCATAATTTCTATATCTTCAAAGTAAATTTGTCTCTGCATAATAATGACAAACGTTGACGATATCAGTGCAGATGGTGATGATGATGGTGATGACAATGACGACAATGGCAATGAGCAGGAAGATGACAATATGAAGTTAGTCTGGATGAGTTATTTCAAATCAGCGGTTCTCAACCTGTGGTTCGTGACCCCTTGGGGGGTCGAACGGGGTCACCTAAGACCATGAGAAAACACGTATTTCCAATGGTCTTGGGAACTAAGACACAGCTCCTCTATCTGTCTCCAGGCAAGTCTGCCCACATGCAGATACACCCACATACGAGTATTAAAGGGTCACAGCATTAGGAAGGTTGAGAACCACTGTTCTAGATAAGAGTCAGAAAAGGCCTCTTAATAGGCTAAAATATAGTTTGCGAACTATCTCTGATACTAGGTTCCAGTCTTGCCCACAAGAAGCAATACAAACAGTTGCCCAGGACCAACATTAAAGCCAGTACTCTTTTTATTATACCAGAGCCTCTTATGTCCAATGTCTTGTGAAGGGAAAGAGCAAAGGGAAAAGTTGGAAAAAATCAAGATTTTACCAATTCTAGGGTAATTAAATTTATTAAAATCTAAAACTCAAGATATTTGAAAGTTTTCTTTATTCTTTCTTTAAAGAAAAAAATGTATTAGTAAAACTGGCATTCTTTAGACAAATTAATGGCTTCAAAAGAATCTTGTCAATGCCTCAAAAAAACTTTAATGACTAAAATATAATTTTCTGTTATATGATGAACCAATTGAAGCCATTAAGACTTGGAAAGTTATGAGAAGGCACTGGATTTGGAAATATAAGAATAAAAGGTTCATTTTAGTAGATGGACATTAAGTGATTAATTCAATTTTTAAAACATAAATCAATGAATTTGTCATCTTTCTAAAATAAAGCTGATGCTATCCATAAATAATATCATAGCTGACAATTATGAAGCACTATGGGTTTATAAAATATTTTTATATCTCATTTGATCTTTTCAATAATCCAAGATAAACATTACATATAGTATTATCCCCATTTCATTTATTTAAGAAATATGAGGCTCAAAGGCACTTCCTTAATAACCTACAACTAATAATTGTCAGAAGCAGTGTTTGAAACCAGGTATCACCTAACTTAAGTCCAGATCTCCCCTATAGTGGTGATGGATTTTCATAGCACCTACATTTAACCAGTCACAGAATTCACACTTAGTGCTGAAAGGGGCTTCCTGACCAACTAGAATCATTTCTACAACATACCCAACAAGAATGTGGTTGGAGATTTCTGGTAAGAAGTAATGCAGTACCTTCCAAAGCAACCCACTCTTCTTTTGATAACTCTTAACTGTTAGGAAGCTTTTGCTTACCAAAAAGAGAAGGAATCTAATTGTACCAAGGAGCTCACAATCAACTAAGCCACAAGGAAAAGTAAGAACCATGTAGTGAAATCATCAAAGGGAAAGAAAGAATATCCATCCAATAAGGTCAATTATGTCAAAATGGTTTCGATAGGTCATAAAAGATGAAGCCAGAAAAAGAATCATCAGGCTTAGCAATTAAGAGATTCGTTTTAGTTGAGTGAAGAGGTCAGAGGTCACATGGCAGAGGGTTTAGAACAGGGGTGGGGAACCTGTAGCCTCAAGGTCACATGGGGCCCTCTAGGTCCTCAAGTATGGCCCTTTGACTGAATCCAAACTTTTCCACCTCTGATTTAGAAGAACAAGAAGAAGTAGAGTGGAGGCAGTAAATTTAGACTGCTTTTATATAGGCACTGAATAAATGTTAGTTTTGTCTTGTCATACTGTGTTGTAAACATTATTGTAAACTAAGAAACAAAATGCATTCATTAGGGGGAATATAAATAAACATAATGCTTTTCAATTCTGGTCAAATTGTAATAGTTCTTTTCCAGGGGCCAAAGGACTAGAAGGAGCTCAAGAAGACTTTTTTAAAGAATGTGTTTTTGTTTATTAATACGAAACTTAACTTTTATCCTCTCCTCACCTCCAATTAATTCAGTATCTTTGTCAACAAGAATCACTTAGGAATTACATTTTTAACAATTTTTAAAGCATTCCAGGGAGAAAGGAAGAGAGAAAGAGATTTTATTAAGTACCAACTATGTTCTAGGCACTATGCTATTTATGCATATCACAAATACAATTTAATTTGATCCTCATAACAGCCTTGGAGGATAAGTGCTATTAATATCTGCATTTTCCAGTGGAGGAAACTAAGGCAGACAGCAATTAAGTTACTTGCCCAGATAGTAAGTGCTAAGAGCTAGTAAGGGCTCAGGTCTTCATAACACTAAACCCAGTGCTCTATCCATTGAGCCATCCAGCTACCTCTATTATTAATCTATAATCTTTTCCCAACTTTTTTTTCCCACAAGTTTTGAGGTAAAGGGGGAATACAAAAATTAGTTTAGTCCCAGTTGTTCCCAAGTAGCTATGCACCTCCTCACAGCAGAATTACTGCAACGATCTCCAACTTGTTCTCTCTGATACTCCCTTTTGGATATTTCCTCCTTCAATCCACCCTGCATCTTAATACCAGATTCCTATTCCTAAAAGTATGCTTCCATTTTGCATGACTATTCCAAAACCTAAAATTAGCAGGTACTATGTCTTATAGTTCTCTCTATTCCCACTGAACTTGAGTTGACACATGATTTCTTCAATACTTGACTACTGCCTATTACTGCATCTCAATTCCATTGCCTGCTTTTCAAGAGCTATTTTCTTGAACAATAAAGTTACCTTGAATAAGTAATTTAACCCCTCTAGGTCTCAATTTCCACATGACATTCCCACAATCAAAGGGTTTAACTTTAAAATGATCTTCAAGGTACCTTCTAATTCTGTGAATACATTATAGATATTTTCAACAATCTAGATATATCCTATTTTAAACTTATTTCATATAACTTAAGGTCTGTCTCCATGCTACCCTAATCAAATGTCATCAAATGCTGCAGAAACAAAAGTGCTGAGGAACAAGAAAAGGCTAGTACCATTTATGTCAAATTACAAATCACTGAAATCAAATTCAGTAGAGAAACTGAGGCAGGAGCTACACAACTACAAGGGCGTTGAAGAATGAATATGTGGCATGGAAGAGGACACTACAAAAGATTTTTTTAGGAACTGTGGTGATAATAGAAGAAGAAATGACATAGCAGTAATTAGACAGAATGGTCTGTGTGTCTGTACATAAACATTGCTCATGCTGACAGTCAGAAAGAAAGTGGCTAACAGACATAAAATAATTAAAGGAATGGGAAAGAGAAAAGAAATAAAGAAACTTACATTAAAAGCTTCACAAAAGTAGGTACCATAAATTATACTTATTTTACATTCCCCACTGTACTTGACAAATAAGTAGACTCTCAAAAAATAGTCATTTGTCTATTATCTCATAAATACATCCTTAATGAACCTTAAGAGAAGACAGGATCTACAAAGATTATTCATTACGAAGAAGGCAATAAAAACACCAAACCAATGAAAAATTACTTTGGGATAAAAGAACTTCCAGAGGTCCTCACCAACTTTCAGCACTCTTACCTTTTATGATACACAGTATCCATTAAGTGGTTCATAAAAGAAATTTCAGCAAAATTCCATTCCCTCTGCTCAGCATTCAGCTCATTTATATCAGTTTAAAATAAAGATAATTCTCAAGCAAGTCATGGGACATACATTTTTCCAATGGAATTATTGCTGCATCATTTAATATCTAGCCATAAAAACAAAAACAATCATTCCACATCCTCCTCCAAAAATAGACAAGTGTCAAGAGAAATAGTGAGGGGATAGGAGGGAGACTGGGAGGGTAGGGGGAGAAAAAACAGAAAATGCTTTATTACCTAGGTTGAAGATACAGGGGTAATAATAGTTCCTGACCTACATTTTTAGTTGCCACTTTTACACTGACATTTCAATTCAACATGCAGAAAACTTAACTCACTGAACCATTTTTTATGACTCTAAAAAATAAAAAAAGAGAAAAAGGCATCACTGCCCAATCTAGCTAAGTTTTGTGAGCTCTATTAGCCAACTGCTCACTTTGCTGTAATAGCTATCTATATATCTATTCCAACCCTAATTTTACGATGCTGTGTATGCTATGTATGAATGAGAGAGAGAAGTGGCTGCCTGCAGATAAAGTCACAAAACATAATACTTCTCTTATTGATTAAGCTGCTACCAAAAGTACAGGTTAAAATAAGAAAACCTTGAAGAGTTATTTTTACAACCTGATTTACACAGATACTCAGGGCTGTACTTCTCAAAGCAGCATTTTCCAACTGTTTTTAGGACTATCCCTTGCCCGTATTTGGCAATCATTGTAAAAAATACACACCTGGAAGACGGTGGTGTGGAAGCAGGAAAACTCCATGGCTCCCCCCATAACCACCTCAAATACCTATAAAATATGACTAAACAAACTATAAAGCCCACTAGAACCCACAAAGTGACAGAGAGAAATAAGTCTCCTGCTAAAGGCAGCTGAGCAGAAGAAGAAGAGCTCATCAGAGCTCACTGGGAGCCACCTCCCAGTCACACCAGAGCCCATGGTTTTAGCCCCAGGGCAGCCCAGATCAGCAGCAGGTAGAGGGACTTCCAGAGAATGCATCACCAACAGTTGTGGCCATTTCCAGAATTATCAAACCATAAATGCCAAAGGAAAAAATGAAAGGTCAGTGTGGACTTCAAGATCAGAGGGACCAAAAGTGTGATCCAGCCTCTGCTCTCAGAAGGGTGAAGCAGCTCAGGCGCAGTGGCTGTGCAGCTGCATACACATGGCTCCTTCAGCGCTCCTGGCGGCAGATGACAGGGGGGCAAAGCAACCAATCTTAGGGGTAATTGTTCTTGCTTTAACCTGCTTGGATCTGGATAGCTGTCTTGGGTGGAAGTTCTAGGGTATGTGACCAGGTGCCAGAGCTGATGGAGGCTTCAAAAGAGCACCAAACTAATAGCTCTGGAGGCTGCAAAAAACCCAAAAATTTGGGAAAAAGCTCTCCCCTCTGGAAGCAATTGCCTCTATTGTGGCAAAAAGCTCAAAAGTCAAGTAATTGAGTGGCAACATGAGCAAGCAAAGGAAGCAAAGCAAGCACAGCAATCCACCTTTAGGTTCTATTTTTGGGGACAAAAAGGATCAAAGCATAGAACAGCAGGAAGACAATAAAATCAGAACTCCTGCACCAAAAGCTTCCAAGAAAAATATGAACTGGGTATAGGCCATAGAGAAGCTTAAGAAGGATTTTGAAAACCAAATAAGAGAAGTGGAGGGAAAATTGGGAAGAGAAATGAGAATAATGCAAGAAAATCATGAAAAGACAGTCAACAACCTAACTGAAGAAAATAACACCTTAATAAACTGATTAACTGAGATGGCAAAGGAGGCCTAAAAAGCCAATGAGGAGAAGAATGCCTTAAAAAGCCTCATTTGCCAGACAGAAAAAGAATTTCAAAAGCTCACTGAAGAGGATAACTCCTTCAGAATTAGACTGGGGCAAATGGAAGCTAATGACTTTATGAGAAATCAATATACTATTAAACAGATCCAAATGAAAAAATAGGAGGCAATGTGAAATACCTCTTTGGAAAAACCATTGTCCTGGAAAATAGATCCAGGAGAAATAATTTTAAAATTATTGGACTACCTGAAAACCATGATCAAAAAAAGAACTTAGAAATCATTCTTCAAGAAATTCTCAAAGAAAATTGCCCTGATGTTTTAGAACCAGAGGGCAAAATAGAGGTTGAAAGAATTCTCCGATCATCTCTTGAAAACGATCCCCAAAAGAAAACTCCTAGGAATATTATAGCCAGGTTCTGGATCAAGGAGAAAATATTACAAACAGCCAAGAAGAAACAATTTAAATATTGTGGAAACACAATCAGGATAACATAGGATCTGGCAGTTTCTACATGAAGAGATCAAAAAGCTTGGAATATGATATTCCAAAGGTCAAAGGAGTTGGGATTAAAACCGAGAATCACCTACCCAGCAAAACTGAGTATAATATTTCAGGTAAAAATACGGTCATTCAGTGAAATAGAGGACTTTCAAGCTTTCTTAATGAAAAAAACAGTTGAACAGAAAATCCGGCATGAGAAGGTAAACAGGGAAAAGAAATCATAAGGAACTTATCAAAGTTGAGCTATTTACATGCCTATATGGAAAAATGATCATTGTAACTCACGTGACTTTTTTCAGTATGAGGATAGGTAAAGGGAATATAAATGTCTATATATGTGTATACATACATATCTATGTCTATATAGGAGGGTACATGTGCGTATGAATACACATGTGAGTACAGGTACACATAGACAGGGGACACAGGATCAATTGAATAGGAAAGGATGATACTTAAAAAGGTGAAATTGAGAAATGAGAGAGGAATATAAAGAGAGGAGATGAGGAGAGGAGAGACAGAATGGGGTAAATTATCTCATATAGAAGAGGCAAGGGAAAACTGGTGCAATGGAGGGGAAGAACAGGAAGGCAAAATTGAATTTGGCTTAGGGAGGGAATGACATACACAATAAATAGGGAATCTTGCCCTATAGGAGAGTAGGGGGGAAGAGGATGAGAGGGGGATAATGGAGGGGAGACAAGGTTGGGGGAGGGTAGTCAGAAGCACACACTCTTGAAAAGGGGCAGGGTCAAATTAGAAAACAGAACAAGTGGGGGGGACAGGATGCAGGGAAATATAGTCTTTTACAATATATCTACTATGGAATGTTTTACGTACCTACACACACACACACAACCTATATGGAATTGCTTATATTTCCAGTAAGGTAGGTGATGAGGGAGAAAGGGAAAGAATCTGGAATTCTTTTTTTAAGATCAAATGTTGAAAAAAATGTATTATTATAGTTATTTTTTTTTACATGCACCTGGGAAATAAGATATACAGGCACTAGGGTATGGAGATCCATCTTGTCCTACCAGAAAGTGGGGGGAAGGATGGGGGAGGATATCGGAGAGAGCAGATTGGGGGAGGGAATAAACAGTGGGATCACTGTTTTCAGCTGGTGGTTAAGGGAAAGACTGGAAGAAAATTTGTAACTCAAAATCTTGTTGAAATGATATAATGCCATGCACCAGCAGATTCCCAAAAGAACACTACTGTAAACAACTTGAAGGTTCAGAATACACAGTAATAGTGAACACTGTGTTTATTCCATTACAAATCAAGGTTCAGTACAATATTCACAACAGCTTAACATTAGAATGGCTACAAAGTTTTCACTACAGTGGTCACAATATTTAGAACAAAGAATAAAAGAACAATCATCTGGTTTCCCAAAGTGGGGAAACCCTCCTCACTTACTCATTCAATCAATTCACAATATATTAATCTTCCACTCATGGGGCAACCATAAACTTAATCAGTCACTAATACAGTCATTAGAAAACCACACAAATCCTCCACCGCCTGGTGTCCAGCAAACCTCTATTTCCTCCAAGGGGAGGCCTTTTCTTCATCTTGATTCTGGGTGGTCTCTCTGATTCTCTGGGTCCCCTTCCATGATCCCAGTTCCCTCCTGAATCCACCAAACAGTCACCTGGATTCAGAAGCAGACAGCTCCCAGGTCTTCATCCAGTCCTCAGAGGTAGACAGCTCCCAGGTCCTTGTCCAGTCCTCAGGGCAGTCCCTGGCACACACTGAAACTCACAGGGTCCAGCACATCTCAAAACCCTTCACCACTTCTCTTGCCTGGAACTCAAGGA
>JAQQSW010019040.1:0-11127 GCA_028646575.1 Pseudocheirus occidentalis | reverse complement strand
ATAACACCTTAAAAAATAGACTAACTCAAATGGCAAAAGAGGCCCAAAAAGCCAGCGAGGAGAAGAATGCCTTAAAAAGTTGAATTTGCCAGATGGAAAAAGAATTTTAAAAGCTCACTGAAGAGAATAATTCTTTCAGAATTAGAGTGGAACAAATGGAAGCAAATAACTTTATGAGAAATCAAGATAGTATTAAACAGATCCAAATAAATGAAAAAATAGGAGGCAATGTGAAATATCTCATTGGAAAAACCACTGACCTGGAAAATAGATCCAGGAGAGATAATGTGAAAATTATTGAACTACCTGAAAGCCATGATCAAAAAAAGAAGCTAGAAATCATCCTTCAAGAAATTCTCAAGGAAAATTGCCCTGATATTTCAGAAACAGAGGGCAAAATAGAAATAGAAAGAATTCACCAATCATCTCTTCAAAAAGACCCCCAAAATAAAACTCCTAGGAATATTATAGCCACCTTCCAGAGTTTCCAAATCAAGGAGAAAATATTATAAGCAGCCAAGAAGAAACAATTTGAATACCGTGGAAACACAATCAGGATAACACAAGATCCAGCAGCCTCTACATTAACGGATCAAAGGGCTTGGAATATGATATTCCAGATGTCAAAGAAGCTAGGATTAAAAACGAGAATCACCTACCAAGCAAAACTGAGTATGTTTCAGGGGAAAATATGGTCATTCAATGAGGTGGAAGATTTTCAAGCATTTTTGATGACAATCCAGAGTTGAACAGAAAATTTCACATAGAGGAAGGGCTCCAAACAATCCATCTCTGAATCTCTGAACTATATTACCCAGCTGCCTTCTGCTTCCTTTCCTATTGGACCCTTCTCTCACTGGTGAGTTCTTCCTGAATCTCCATTTTGGAGAAAGTCCCAAAACACCCATCCTTTATCCCTGGACTCAGCCACTATGCTGCTAGATGGTTATCTGTTGTCCTCTTCCCTTCCCTCCTACTTTTCATTTCACCTTTTATGTGCTATCTTCCTCCATTTAGACTGTAAGCTCTATGAGGGCATAGAATATCTTTTTGTTTGTATTTATATACCTCTAGTGCTTAACTCATGGCTTAGTATAGAGTAACAGCTTAATAAATGCTTATTAACTGATTGACTGAACTGAATTGTTTGTGATATCATCAGGTAGTTGTAAAATTAAGGTAATCAAAAACTGAATGCCTATGAGGAGTAAAATGAGGGGTGATCAGACTTTTGTAGATTTTTTACTATGACTCTCATATAATAATATTTTATTATAATTTTAGTAACCATCAAGGATGACAAATAATCAAATAAATATAAAAATAAGGAATGGCATATAACATAAAACATTATTTCAGCTTTAGAACAAAGTAAAAAATAAATATATTCTCTGCATTTCTACAAATCTGTCTGAAGTTCTAATATACAGGCATTGCTTTATTCATTTATTTATTTATTTACATGTCTGTCTATTTATTTATTGGGGGAGGGGGAAGGCAGGGCAATTGGGTTTAAGTGACTTGCCCAAGGTAACTGAGCTAGTAAGTGTGTCAAGTATCTGAGGTCAAATTTGAACTCAGGTCCTCCTGACTCCAGGGTCAGTGCTCTATTCACTGCACCACCTAGCTGCCCCTTATTTATTTTTTTTCTGTCAATGTGTGTATATATTTCTGGATCTGTTGATCGCACTTTGTATCTTCTTGTGTCATATTTGCAGTAATATATCTTATTTTTATGTCTCTGTAGCATTCCATCAGGTTAACAACATCATACTGCACTCAACAGCTCTTTAATAATTTTATAATTCCAATTCAATCACAAAAACTGTCTGAAGTTTTTGGCAACACAAATAAATGTTTTCATATAACTCATGATTTTTCTAGTGATAAGAACGCTATCTTAACAGCATTTAAGTAAAAAAATAAATTTAGAATAAAGTTCCATTAAAAGGAGCCTCTACTTTAAAAGGCAAAATCTTCTTGTATGTTTACAGGATATACTCTAAAATATTTGCTGCAGTCCCAGCAACAACTGAAATTTATAATTTTTCTCTTGTTTTTGCTATCCCAGTAAGTATGGAATTGTATCTCTCTGATTATTAGATATTTGAGCATCTTTTAAAACAGCTATTTAAGAATTTTCATTTTCTCTTTCAAAGTTCTCAGTTCATGTCTTTGACCATTTTACTCTACTGGACAGCATTACAGTCTAATAGATTAATTCTATATAGATCTATGTTGATCCAAGTTGTGAGTCATTTATCTGATAAATTTATGCCAATATTTTCTCAATCTATTTTGTTTTAAAAATTAAACATATTGCTTTTTATTGTGGAAATCCTTTTTAACTGTATATAATAAAACACACCAGTCTCTAATAATTATTTTCATTTGTTATTATTAGGAAATGAAGACTGCTAGGATTAAATGGACTGGGTATGATATAGCTTTGAATCTGATTAGACAAGCTTACAAAGTGGTAAAATGTCAAATAGGTATGCCAATGTGAAATATAACCTTCAATTCATTTCTAGAGGCATTGCCATGGGAATGTGAGACACAATAGTGATCATCACAGCTGAGCCAACATTTTTATCCAGAATTTCCAAATGTTTGTCAAGCTGAACTTGAGTCTCCTTCTGCAAAGGAGATACTGGAATTTTACTCCCCGAGTTTAAGAAATAATTAAAAATTCAGATTATCAAAGCAACCAGTACAATTGAGTCACTAAAATGGGCCCTGCTACTTGCATTCAGTTCTCCTCAGCTGTCAATCTTTGTGGCAAGATCCCAACACACAAAACCAAAAGATAGTATACTAAAAAGCTAGTTTTAAAGTGCAGCCAGCCAATCCTCTAATGGCTGTCAGAACTTGTGGGCAAAGAAATAGGAGAGAGAATTCCTAATGATTAGTTCCTTATGGCCCTTTCATTCTTAAAGTATATTCTTTATACTCCCTGGAGCCCTTCTACATTCTTGATAGCAGGAATGCAATATAAGTTATTTCCTTTAAGAGCACTGTCTTTTATTGACATACTAAAATATCCTAAGGGCTAGACTTGCCTTCCCTTTCTCCTCACACCCCTCCTCACCACTGTCCCTTTCTCTTTCTCCATGCCATTACTGGTCTCTTTCTAAGAATGCAATAAACATTTCAGCAGTCTTTTCAATCCACATTATTTATAATATTCTGAACATCCATTGAGCCTGGCTAGAATGTTAAGTGATAAATCAAATGTAAAAACAAAAAGGAGAAAAATCACCCTTTGGCTGGGACCAACTCCTGAGAGATTTTAGTCTCCAAGACATTTACTTATGTTAAGAAAAGTAAGCCAGGGATGAAACTCATGGCTTAGAATTGCATAAAATCAGAAACCTCGATTATATAAGTATTATTATGACTTCCTATACACTTCTAGCAAATATGCTTCAATGTTATCAGAAGATAAATGAGATACGTGGGAAGAACTCTCAATGCCTTGGCAGAAAGCAGTTGAATAAGTAGTTATAGGAAATCATCATGATTCTCTCTCCTTCTGGAACAAAAAGTCCCTCCCATGTAGCACAGAAGAGACAAAAATAGCAATTCTCTCGATTCTTTTTTTTTTTTTTTACTAATGCAAGCAGGGCCTTGCTCCTGCTGCCCACATTTAGTGTGGGGATTATGAAACAATCATAATTTAAGAGATTAGGAAAGTAGGTCTAGTTTCCTCCATTCATAGCACCCACCCTGCATAACTCAGTTCAGGGTTAAAGGTATATTATGAGAGTCTATGCCAACAGAGCCTTCTGGCTTCTTTATAGGAGTGTCCAAGCCCAGGTTGATGTATCATATCCTTACCTGCAGTTTTTCTATTTGGAAGGGAATCAGGGTCATTATTTCCTTAATCACTTAAATATTTACCTGAACATATGTGGAGCAGAGATCTGCTTCACCACACCCTGACTAATTACAAAACTATCTATATCCTCTCTCCATTGATAATTTTTCTCTCATCCAGCCTTTATCAGACCAGTTCAGGTTTGCTATACAGAAGATTTTTCTAAAATTTCTACTTATTTATTTGCTTATTTTGCAGATACACACATATCTACGTAGGCTTGTAAAACCATTATACTTTATAACCTGTTTTTTTTTAATCTCCTTTTGCAATATTCAGGACTTATACTCCTTTTCATTCCTAAAGAACTGAATGCAGATTTAGAGTAACCAAAATACAATTTATATTTTATCATTACATTATCATGTAGACTCTAGGAAAATGAATTGTTAATATTTATGATGAAGTCAACATTTCATCACAAGAAAGGCCAGGGTGGTGGAATCTTTCACCTCAGGTTGCAGCTGACGGGACAAAAGACTTTTTCTTTGGAATTTTAACAGTCTAAAACGGAATGGACTCATCACACTAATAGTTTTTATTTTACCTAACTACATGAAATTTATGAGACAGATAAACCGTCATCTCTTATTGCCTGACTACTAATGATCCAGATGATAAAAAGCCTTTATAAGAAATCTACGTGGTAGTATATTCTCATTGGTTAGTTTGTCATTCTTAGCCAAACAGTTCTTTGAGTAACACATAGACAGAGGTTCAAAAATCAGTTTTCAAAAACAGCAAAACCTTTCTTGAATCTACAATGATATAATCTGGCTAGGTATCATAACCTTTACCTGTAGCATCTGCCTCACAGACTTCTTGTTATGGGGCTCAAATGAAATAATGTTTAAAAAAAGAGTCCACTTATCATTTTTCTAGAAGTTGATTAAGAAAATTTGTCAGAATCATTAAGATCCAAGGAAGGGACTACCACCAGATTACAACAGAGTCAACAGAATGCAAAGGATGCCCCCAAGGGAAGAGCATTAGATTCAATTTACCCACACTGTCATCAAAGTTGAGAGTTTTATCTATAAAGAGAGGATCTTACAAGTAGCTATAAAAAAATCAGTTATCAAAGTTCTCCAAATTCAATCACACGATATTATTACCTGTCATGAGAAAACAGATGAAAGACAGAAAATGTTTTTGAAGACCTTATGAAAAATGAAACTTTTACCATAGAATCTTCTACTCAGTTACAAGTGGAATAACATAGATTTTAAAATTTTATTCCCCATCAACCAATTAAAGGGCACTGATTAAAGACCTACTTCATGCCCTTTGGAAGATCCCATTCTAATGGGGCATATTAAACATAAGTAAGACACAGGTATATGTAAAGCACACATAAAACAGATACAAACTAACTTGGGGGAGGGAAGTATTAGTACTGGGCTACCAGAAAAGCCTCAGATAGAAAGTGAAACCAGAACTAAAGTATTGAAGGAAATCGGAGATTCTAAGAATCAAGTGAAGAGGAAGAATCCAGTAATTAGGGATACCTAATACAAGGGCAAGAGAAAGGAGAAGGCATGGCAAGAAACATAGTTTGGCTGGAATGAAAAATAAGCGGAGGAAAGCAATATGTCATAAGATTGGAAAGATTTTAAATGCTAGAGAGAAGAGTTTATATTTAATATTAATAAGAAACTATTAGAGTTTACTATAGGGGAGATGAGTGACATAGTCTGATTTGCACTTTGGCAGCTGTGTAGAGAGAGAATAGAACAGAAGAGAGAGATGAGGTTAAAAGACCAGATAGGCGTCAATAGATCAGAGGAGAGGTGATAAGGAACTAAAAATAAGGTTGTAGCTATGTGAATAAAAAAGAAACAAAAGGAAGAAATTTTCTAAAGTTAGAAATGTTAAGATTTGGTAACTGATTAGAGTAAGAATAAAGAGGTAAGGATGGTAATGATATAGCAAACCTGGATGACATGAAGGATAGTGGTACTCTTGACAGAGATAAAGTTAGGAAGATGGGAGGGCTTAAAGGGAAAGATGATAAGTTTTATTTTAGAGTCATTCAGTTTAAGATTCCTATTGTAATCCAGTTTGAAAGGTCTAACAAGCAGTTGGTAACATGGGACTGGAGCTCAGAAAAGAGATTAAAGATTAAGTATAGATCTAGGATTCATCTTCATGTGGTTAGGCAGTGTTTAATTGTTCTCAGTTGTGTATGACCCCATTTGGGGTTTTCTTAGCAAAGATAATGGAGCATTTTGCCATTTGCTTCTTTGGTTTATTTTACATATGAGGAACTGAGGCAAATGGTTAAGTGACTTGCCCAGGATCACACAGCTAGTAAGTATCTGAGGTGACATTCAAACTCAGGTCCTCCTGTGATGCCACAGTTGATGCTCCATCCACTGCACTATTCAGCTGTGTCTCTCATCTACAAAGAGATAATAATTAAACCCATAGGAGTAGATAAAATCACCAAGTAAGGAAGTAAAGAAAGAAAAAAGGGTTTAGGACAGTAGTTTAACCCACTGTAGGAGGGTATGGCATAGATGATGATACAACAAAGGAATCTAAATAATGGTCAGACAGACAGAAGGAAAACTAAGTGACCTAGAAAATCTACAAAGGAGCAAGTACACAGAAAGACTTGCTCAAGAGTGTCAAATGCTACAGAGAGGTCAAAGAAAGATTAAGACAGAGAAACAGCCATATGATTTTGCAATTAAGAAATCATTTGGTAACTTTGGAAAGAGAGGTTTCAGATGAGTTTTGGATTCTGAAGCCATATGGCTGAGGGTTTGGAATAGACTTAAAGAAAAGAGGAAGTGGAAGAAATGAATACAGATAGCATTTTCAAGGAGTTTGGTTGAGAAAAGGAGGAAAAAATTAGCTGGGAAGTATGGGTAATGCCTACTGAAGGAAAAAAAAATTCTTTACAGGAGAAAATTAGGCATATTTGAGGAAGCTGGGAATAACCAGCACAGGGTTCCTCATTTATAACATTTCTACCATTTCTGCAATGAAGAAAAATATTAACTGGAGCTTTTAATCTTCCCAGGAACAAACCTCTAGGTAATTACTAAAGAGATCAAGTTAATTCCAGACATCTGACATGCAAATTAATGCTGAATAATATGCAGAAGTCAAGTCACTTAATTATTAGAAGGGAGGAAGGCGATTATGGGTGAGATGCCAAGAAGGAACACAAATAATCAAGAAGTCAGGAAGCTTATTACTCACATACATGGAAGCTTAAAGTCTCCCGCCTTTTCAATCCCAATGACAAGCTCAAGTTATGTAGCACAGACATTCAATAAGATGAACAAAATAGTATAAAATCCAGAAATCTGGATTGCTGCTCTTATATCTGACTGCTGTTGCTGCAAAGATGCACAGGGAACAAGTGAGAGAAGTACCTTAGGAGAGTCAATCAGGGAGTAACCAGAACTCTGATCCGCCCCCCAACTACGTTGTGATTATAAACGTTTGCTAACTTGATTATGATATGGAGAGCCTTGCATTCCTTACCTAAATAAATCTGACTAAACCAGGTACTGGATAAACAGTAACTTTCTAGTAAAAGGGCTGATCAATTAGTGGTCAAAGATGGAGTCACTTCTGTTAGCTATGGCTTAAAAATAAGATATTCCTCAAAAAGAGAATGCCATATAAATGTAGTTAGCAAGCCTAAGGCCTAGAATTTATTCAAGGAACAGAAAAGAAAGAAGTAGGTGGGAGCAATCTACCAACTCAACTCATGTCTTAGAGGTATTAGTTAAAGGAATAATTTATGCATGAGATAAGGGCCTATACCAGGACAGTTGCAGTTCAAGAGAAGGAGGAATAGAAACAACATGACTTGTGAACTAATTGTATGGGGGGAAGGTGTGTGTGAAAGAGTGAAGAGTAGAGAATAAAACCTAGATTGTAAGCCTGGGTGATGGGGAGGATTGTGGTATTCTCAACAATAACAGCAGAATTAGAAAGAAGGAAGGATTTAGGCAAAAAGATAATGGATTCATTTTTGGACATTTTGATTTTAAGATGTCTATTGGGCATCCAGTCTGAGATGTCTAAAAGACAGTTAGAAATGTAATAGTGAAGATAAAGAGAAAAATTAGGGCTAGACAAGTATATCTGAGAGTCATCTGCACAGAGATGAGACCATAAAAGCTAATTAAATGACCAAGCGAAAGACTATAGAGGGAGGAGATAGTCCAAGATAGAGCTTAGTGGGACACCTGTAATGGTAATAGTAATTTGAAGATCTTCCCTGCCCCTTAATAGGCCTAAGGGAATCTGAAGAGCTTCCCCTAATAGGTCAAATGTAATCACATGGAGCATGTGGTGGGAGGAGTTTGCTGAACAAATGAGGCACAAAACTGGGAGTCAGAGCAGTTAGTATGGTGGGAAAGAGAGGATGCAATCACGCGAACAGTGAGGCGTCTGAGTATTTGTGGGAAGGCTGAAGGTATGGTGTTACTCTCTGTGGTGATAAGGTTTATCAACTTCTTTGCTGCTATGATGGATCTGAGTTTCTGGTTTTGAGATTCAGGTTTTGGTGCCTGAACAAATGTTTTGTTTCTGTCTTCTATATGGAGAGTCTATTATATTCTGCAATTCAGAATTATGCTGGCATATTCATAGTCACCCTCATGTAAAATGAATGAATATCCAGGAAAAAAATGGAAAAGAAGTGCTTAGATAAGTAGCAGGAGAGAAAAATGTCTTGAAAATCTAGAGAAAAGTGGGCATCTTGGAAAAGAGGGTAACAGACAATGTCAAAGGCTGCAGAGAGGTGAAAAAAGATGAGTGACAAGTATTCCCCTCTCATCCATATGAGCTTTTTTGGACTGCCATTATCTTTGAGTAATAGAGTAGATTTTCACTAAAGGAAAAAATTCTTAAACAAACCAAAAAAGAGACTTTCAGTAGTTTACCAAGTACTATTTAGGAATCTGTGTTAAGGATTGCGGATGCAAAGACAAAAAAAATATGAAATAGCCCCTCTTCTTAAGCTTATATCCAGGAGGAGAAGAAAAATAGCAGTGCAGAGAGAGAAACACAAAGTCATTTGGCAGACTTGACTAGGGGCACCGTAACATCTGGTGTGATCAGAAATATCTTATACAAGGTAGAACCAAGATGACGGAAAGGAAACAGTAACTTTTCAAAGCTCCTCCAAGAATTAGGTCACTAAACTTTAATGAATTTGAAAGCATTTTAGAGTGATAGAACCCATTGGGAAACAGAGCATAGCAGATTTGGAGCCTGGGTAGGTCAAGTCAGGGGGAACGTGAAGCATATGGTGGCTGCACCAGCGTGGATCTGAGAGCAGACTACAGCAGAATGAGAAGGAGTCCCAGCCAGTGGATTCACCCACCCCAAGAGCAATTTGCTATCTCACCACAGGACAGAGGATCAACAGAGTTAGGTAAGAGAAAATGCAGGGCCTCCAGCATGGACAGCAGCTTCTCTTGGGGCTACCAGCCCATAGCCTGGATGTTAAAAAAAAAAATTAAAAAACCCAAACTTTCAGGACTCAAGAGAGCAGAAAAAAACTTAGTTGCTCCAATTCCCCCTCCCTGACCCAGAAAACCCAGAAATAGGTGTCCCACCCAGAGTAAAATCATGAATTAGTGGAAACAGCCTTAGGCTTGGGAGTCACTGAGGAAGGGGGAAGTGAAGCAGTATGCAGTCTAAGCCCATGAGGGTAGAGACAGCAAGCAATAACAACATAAGCCCAGTTGTGCCTTACCACCGACAGGGGAATCTACAGATACCATCCCTGCCAGCCTCCAGCTACTGAGCCTGCCTGAGCTGTAGCCCAGAGACACAGAAGTAGAAACCTGAAGTGGTCAGACTACCCCTCCCCAACAGATTACTCTGTGAACATTAGGGTAACTCAGGGGAAACACTGAGAGTCCTGGCCTTGGCCTCAGTCTAGACCCGTGGTTCTCAATCTGTGGGTTATGTTCAATTTGTAACAATGAAAATACATCCTATGTATCAGATATTTACATTACAATTCATAACAGTAGCAAAATTATAGTTATGAAGTAGCAACAAAAATAAGTGTATGATTGGGGGTCACCACAACATGAGGAACTGTTTTAAAGGGTCATGGCATTAGGAAGGTTGAGAACCATTGATCTAGACACTCAGAGGCTACAGCTCATGAAGTTAAAAACAAAACCCCTACCTCCCAGCCTGAGAAGCACAATATATCTGTACCCCAGAAGCAGATATCGATTCTAAAAATCCAGGACACAGGCAATCAAAATGGGAAAGAAGGAATCTGTGGGATCTAGAACGATACAAACCTTCTATAGTGAGCAAGAACAATCAAATTCAGAGGACAATATGGACTGTACTCACACTGGAGACCACAGAAGGAAAGATGAACTGCTCTCAAGCCCAAAAAGCATTCTTGGAGGACCTCAAGAAAGATTTTTAAAACCATATTAGAGAAGTAGGATATAAATGTAAATCTATACTGACCAAATTGGAAAAAAAAAATCATACTGAAGAAAATAAATCCTTAAAAAGTAAAATTGGAGGGGCTGGAGCAGCAAGTTTTGCAGCTCACACAAAGGAACCTCAAATACCCATAAAATATGACTCTAAACAAATTTTAGGGTTCCAAAACTACAGAAAAACACATCATCCGCTGAAGGCAGCTTGGCAAGAAGGGCTCATTGCAGCATGCTGGGAGTAGAAACCAGCCCAGCTTGAAATTGCGGGTTGGCCCTGGGGGCAGACAGGAGGAGGTGTAGCTAGAGCCTTCAGGACAGTGCATCAGCAGCAGCTGTGGCAGTTTATAGAATTATCAAGCCATAATAAACAAGGACTGAGTCAAAAGTCATTGGAATTCAGTTAAAGTTGGGGGAGAAAAGTGGTCCGGCCAAAATGCCTCAAGGACAAGGAAGCGGCAGAAGTGGCAGCCCTGCTGCTGCCACCACAGCTGCTTCAGAGCTCCCAACCTGAAGACTGCAGGGGGTGCCAAGCAATCATTCAAAGGCTAAGTGCTCTTGTGTTGAGCTGCCTGGATCCAGATCGTGGTCTTGGGGGGCAGTCCTAGGGTGCGTTTTCAGTGAACCAAAGCTGGTGGGGGCTGCAGCAGCCTCCTACTACCTCCAACAGCTGTGAAAACCCCAGCGATTTGGGACAGAGCTTTTCCCCCTGGAAGAAGAGTTCCACAGAGCTAAAAATTCAAGTAATTCACCAGCAACATGAGCAAGCAAAGGAAGCAAAGTAAGAAAAGCAACTGTACTTTA
>JAQQSW010019039.1:0-11127 GCA_028646575.1 Pseudocheirus occidentalis | reverse complement strand
AAAAAAATTTTTTTAAATGTTTAATCCTTTAACTTTAAATCAACGTGTACCACTTTCAGAAAACTTGCCTACAGCATAGTGTATAAAATTGAGATTTGTAAAAACATTCAGGTAGTGTGAACAAGGAGTCAGAATTTGGGGATTCTGTTCCTTATTTTTGGTCACCATCTAGCTGTGTTTTTGGGGCATGCTATCTGATCTCTCCACATGCCATTTGTGAAAGATGATAATACTGCTCCTCTCCCCACTCTGGTTCTTATAAAGTTTTAAAGAGTTAATATTTGCAAATGTGCTTTGAAAAGTATAAAGCATAAAAACAGGGAATTATGAATATCCACTAAATTGGAGGTGTATGAGTATATTGAATATGAAATCTCTTTACTTTATGTGAAAATCTCTTAAATAGTGATTTCTCCTAGGATATTTAAATGCTTCCCTACAGATCATCCATTCATAGCTAGGCAAAAAGGCTTGGGGTTAAGGACAAGATCTTATTAGATGTTACTGCCTAGAAGTGATTTGCCACAAGAAAAAAATGATTTTCTCTGATGGGGAAATGATTTGATTTACAAAAATTCAATTTATGTACATCTGTTGCATGTAATGGTCAATCCATGCCATCTTCACAATTGTTAATGAAAACCAGAATTTTGTTCCCACTACTCCCACACTAATTATTGGTTATTTTTCTTTTTCCTTCTCTCTCTTTCTTGTGTGGGGTCAACTGTGGTTCAGTGTAGTGGAAAGGGCACTGCATTTAGAGTCTGAAGACCTGGGTTCAAATTCCAGCTTGTTCTACTATTTACATGAGCTGAGCCAAGTCTCTTAACCTGATTATGTCTGTTTCCTCATTTGCAAAGATAAGATAATATTTGTTTGACCTGCCCTATGAGGTTGCTATAAGAATTAAAATCATTTACATAAAACATTTTGTAAACTACAACAGCATTGTAAAAATAGTCATGGTTATTCTTTATCAGTGTCTCCATTTGCAGAAAACATCCCCCATTCAACAAGCAGAAAGGGAGCAATGTTGCTTTTGCAGTTAGGATCTAGAGCTTAATCACTGGGTCCCATCCTGGAACCTCAGTAGCCTAAATTTCAGGCACCAAATCCCTGCATAGCCAAAAGCCACGGATGAGGAAATTTCTTAAATGTGCAGGAATCCCAACAGTTCTTTGCTCCACTCACTACCTGCTCCCAGATAAGGCTAGTGTTAAGTGTGGAGTTGGGAAAATAAGAGAAACCAAGTTCTCACCACTGTCAACTGGCATCCTGGTGCACCTGACCTTAGGGGCAACCTTGGGATATCTAAGGCTCTGCAGTAGCAGGAAATGAGAGTAGTTAGAATGATCAGGATAAGGAACAGTAGAGTAGAAAGAGATAGAAGGAACATGGAAGATGGCAGGGGACCCGGAGGAAGTGGAAAGGAAGGAGGGTAAGTCAGAGCCACAGCTAAAAAATTTTATGCAAAAGTCAAGCTTTAAAAACATGCCCTGGGCAAGCAGCCTCAAACCATCACTTAAAGGCAAATCTGGTTGGGGTTGGAGACACAGTGAGGCCACTCTGCCACATGTGCATGTGTGCACATGTGTGTATGCAGATGGGGTTGTCTGTGTTCAGTGAAACACAAATTAGAATCAGAAAGAACTGGAATCTAGTCTCAAGCTTACTTAGGCATCATCCATCCTCATGGCCATGAGCAAAAATCACATTTGGGAGAATGGAAAGAGATGCCCTTCCCCACCTCCACTAGAAGTCTGAGGAAGAGCTCCAAGAGTCCTAACACATTGAACATATGGGAAGAGAGAGCGTGAGAGGAGGTAGAATCATTCCTCTTAAAGTATGAATGGGTCAGTTTTCCAGAATCAATGGCCAATTGTCACTGCCACAGCACCCAGCGACAAGATCCGTGAAAGACCAAAGAATTCGTTCTGTGAAGTTTGCATCCATTCAAAGGGCTGCACTTGAGGGCCTAGAGGGCCACATGTGGCCTCTGGGTCACAGGTTTACATGAGCAAGGTGCTCACTCGCTGGAAGGCCTAGGCTTAGCTAAGCTAAGTTCAGGCTTTGTCCCATATATATTCTTTCCAAGGCCCACTATTTTTGACATTGTACATGTCAGAGTTAATTTTTCCTGATTCTGACACTAGATTTCCAACTATCAATCCAAGCTAATTCTCTGACAAGAATTTTATAGTCCTAAAGTCAGACACAGATCTCTAAAACAGCCTTAGATTTCCTTTGGAGCCAAGTGAAATGGACCAGAATTTCACATTTTAATCAAATGATATGGACGTTTGATATTTAGTAAAGCACCATTGGGTCTTAAGCCTATAAAGATGTATTTTCCAGGCACCTTGAAAGAAGCAGAGACTCCTGGGATTCTGTCATATTCTTGGGCAAAATTGCCAGCCCTTCTGTAATCAAAGCCTCAGTTGACTGTAATAAGCCATAGCAAAAGCAGCACCTTAGTGGGCCTGACTCGGCACAGCTGCTCACAGAACCCAGCTACAGCCTGGTGATTATGTGCAGCCTGGCAATTAAGTCAGGCTCTAATTAGGGAAAGGTTTCTGGATGTGCTTGCCTTACTCATTCAAGGTTGAATCTGATGCTTGTGTCTGTACAGTTAACATGGGTGCCTGCAGAGTGGACCTCTGCATCCAACTTGAGACCATCCCAGAGGGTCTGAGTGTTTGCCTGGTCATCTGTGAGGTGACTAATGGACTCTGGCCCTTTCGTAGCCACCCCTGTGGATTCCTCCTGGTAAATAAACCCTGATTTCAATCTTACAAATAGAAATGGAACAGAGGGTCTCATAAACTCATGGATTCCCTTCATCCCATCAGGTTTGTAGGTCACAGTTTTAGAGCCAGAAGGAACCTTGGAAGTCATGTAATCCAACCCCTTGATTTGACAGGAGAGGACCCTGAGATCCAAAAGGTGATTTACACAGATGGTAGAGTTAACTTTATGCACTGGTAGAGTTAAGATTTAAAACCAGAACTCTGAAGCCAGATCCAGCACTTTTCCTTTCACTTCTTCAAACTCAATATTAAGTGGGTTATAGTAACTGAACACAGAGAATGCATAACATGGAAAGTGTGAGACCTGCTGTACTGTGCTCTAGTCAGAGCACATCTGGCACACTGTAGTCAGTTCTGGGAGCCGTATTTTAGAAAGGACATTAACAAACTGGGTCAAATTCAGGGAAGGGTGACTGTCCAGAGGAGAGTCCTGGAAGCCATGACATATGATGATCATTTCAAGAAAATGGGGATGGTTAGCTGGAGAAGAAAAGATTCAGTGGGGGAAAGTGGGGGCAGATAGATGGCATTGACTCTGGAGGCAAAGGATCTGGGCTGAAATTCCACCTCTAACACTTGCTATCTCTGCAACCTGGGCCAAATTACTTATCTCCTTAGGACTCAGTTCCTTTAAGTGAGAAAGACGTCGGAGCAGATGACCCCATCCAACCCTGGATCTATGGTCCTATGAAGTGTTCTTAAGCATTTGAAGGGCTAACACACGAATAAGGATTAGACTTATTTTATTCTAAACTCTATCTGAAATGGAATTTTCTGTTCATATTGGGGGTTATCTAATCAGAAGAGAGTCATCAACTTGTAAAACTGAATGTACTCTTCCGTGGTCCAAGCAGATGGTCCCCAAATTCTCTAAAAATGATGTAGTCTGAGTTCTCTTTGTTAAATTCTCATTTACTAATTTTCCTGTTTTCCCTACCCTATCTTATATGATCATCCTGCTTATGGCAGTATGAAATAATGTTGGGTTTGGTACAGGAAGACCAGAGTTCAGTTCCAGCCTTTGCCTCTCAACAAATTACATGCTGGACTGTGAAGGGAATTAGAAATCCACAAATGTGGAAAAAAGAACCAACTTTGGGTAGGTTCAGAGGCACCATCATGACATGATAACTACTGCCTTAAAGTCAAGGCAGCATTTAACTGTTTTAGATTCTACTATAGAAAAAGGCTTTCCCAATGCTTTGAGGATGTTATTGTTGCTGCAGTAATGTACTCTTTAGTGCAAAATTTACAGGTGTTTTCTATTTTGAAATTTGAAACCTTTGTTTTATAAATTCATCTCCAGGGATTTTATTTGTCGGAAGAGGGTAAGTGGTATTTCTATCACATACATCATACTATCCCTCCCTCAAAATTTTCTGTCTCTCACTTTAGCATTCAGGTTTAAGGCAGGGATAAGAATAGAGACTGGTGGCAAGAGGGGTAGAAAGGATACTGGAAAAGAGATGATACAGGTGTATTTCAGAGAGAGAAGGAGGAGACAAGGAAGAGACAGGAAGATAAGAATGGGAAGACATTAAGAAAAGGATTGCTTGGGGGCAGATAGATGGCACAGTGAATAGACCAGTAGCCCTGGAATCAGGAAGACCTGAGTTCAAATCTGCCACATGCAAGTGATCTGTTGTTTTTTCAGTCATGTCCAACTCTTTGTGACCCCATTTGGGGTTTTCTTGGCAAAGATACTGGAGAGGTTTGCTATTTTCTTCTCCGGTTCATTTTACAGATAAGGAAACTGAGGCAAACAGAGGGTAACACAGTAAGTATCTGAGGCCAGTTGAAATGAAGAAGATGAGTGTTTCTGATTTCAAGCCCAGTGCTCTCTCCACTGTGCCACCTAGTTCCCCTGCTTGGCAGATAGTAGATGCTAAATAAATTCTTGTGACCTTCTCTTTCCCCTTCTGACTCTTCGCTTAAAGGATCAATTAATTCATTTTGGAGGGGATCTGAATTCCACAGCTAACTAAGTTATGTTAGTTGTTCCCACTGCCCTATGTAAATACACCCTGTGAACTTCAAAGAAAAGATCCCAAATGTCATGATGTATGTGTTGATGTGGAGCCAGGCTGCCCTCACTGCCCCCTGTGACTTAGAATAAGTTTTATTTCATGAAGTCCTTCCTGGGCCTCAATAGTCTCATCTGTAAAATGAAGGAGTTGAACCAGATAAGCTCTAAGGTTCCTTTTGCCTCTAAGAATTTTTTTTAATGGAAAAAAACCAAAACAAAACAAAACATTTTTCAACTTGAAATCAGTACCTTGACAGAAAGACTTAAAGACTATAATCTGAATGTATAAACCAAGTGTGTATAGCCATTTACATTCCTAGGATGCCATTATAGAAGAAGCACATATTTTCCTAGTGGGATATAACATACAATCACCAGTTGAGTAGCTAGAACTGAAATATAGACTTATGGTGTTTAGGTCCAAGGGTGGAGAGGTATATATGGGAGGTGGGGGGAGACTAGGGAGAGGAAGAGGGAACGGTGAACTAATAATTCTTCCACTGCCATTTTTCCAAATGATGGAAAAAACTCTTTCTCTCTGTCTTCCTCTCTCCTCCTCTCCACTCCCCTCCTTTACTCTCTTTTTCCTCTCCCCCATCCTCTTCTATCTCTTTCTCTCTTCCCCCCTTTCTTTCTCCCTCTCCATGTGCTTTATAAACATTTTTGGTCTTACATAGATCACATTCTTCAGGAAAGCAATTTAACCTTTATCTTGTGCCCTGTGACATCTGCTTCTGCTCTAGGATCACACTATCCAAGGTTGTCTCACTTGTTTGGTTTAATAAAGTATTTTTTAAAGTTATAGAACTCGACCAATTGTTTTCTTTAAGATATTTTCAAGGTACCACTGCAGATTCCTATTAGAGTACCACATGTATTTATTGTTTATTGTCCAGTCTCTTCCCTCTCCAATTTGTCATCCATGCAGCTGCCAAAAAGGATACTAAACACATATCTTCCCATGTCATCTCTTTACAAAAAAATATTCAATGGCTCCCTATTTCTTTTAGGACCAAAACCAGAATCCTCAACCAAGCTTTAAAGTCTTCCATCTTTGGGCTCCTACAAACCTTCCTTGTCTTATGTCAGTCTCTATTCTAGCTAAATTGTCCTACTAGCTGTTTCCCATGCATAACATCAAATCTCTCACCTCTGTGCCTTTGCATACCAGGTCTGCCATGCAATCCTTTCTTACCACTAGCTCACATTTCCTAGCTTCTTTCCATGCAAAGATTAAGTGCCACTTCCTATAGGAAGCCCTTGGATTTCCATCTCTCCCTCCCCTTGTTGTTAGTGCTAGTTCATGAAATTACATTGCCATATAATTTGTATTTACTTACTTGTTTCTCTCTTTCTCTCCATTCTCTCACCCCCACCCCCTAGTAAAATAGAAAGCTCATTAAGAGGCTAGAACTACTAACAGTTTTGTCATTGTACCCCCAGAACCTAGCACAGCAGCTTGAATACAACAGATAACTTTTAAAATGCTTTTTGAATTTAATAATAATCTTTATCATCATTATCCTGATCCTCCCCTTACTGCTAGTACTCTCCCTCTATTTGATTATTTCCAATTTATCTTTTGCACAGTTGTTTTCATGTTGTGTTCCCCCATTAGACTGGGAACTTCTTGGGGGTAAAGATTGTCTTTTACCTTTCTTTATTGCCCAAGCATTTAGCCCAGTGACTAGCACATAGTTGCCACTTAATAAAGGTTTATTGATTAACTGAATAATAATAATTTACATTTGCATATTGCTTAAAAATATTCAAAATACTTTCCTCACAATAGCCCTTAGAATTAAATAGAGAGAGTATTGTACTATGGAGAGTGAACCTTGGATCTTGTGATCATATAGCCAGCCAGAATAGAGTCAGGATTCAAACTCTTAATTCCAATTCCAGGGTGCTTTTCATCATATCAAGCTACCTATTTATGCCATTTTGTGTCTCTCTTTGAACTACATATAATGGCAAAAGGTGGAGCATTATAAATTACTAGTACTAGTACTACTACCACCATCACCACCACCCAGCATTTATATAGAACTTTAAAGTTTGTAAGAACTCTAACGTTTACAAAAATCTCATTTTGTGCTCGCAACAACCCTGGGATGTAGATGTTATTATTATTCCCATTTTGCAGTTGAGGAAATAAAGCAGATAAAAAAAATCCAAGGGATGGGACCTTGATCTCCTATGGTTTTACACTCAGCATCAGTGTGATGGCTAGATCTTTTATCATCACATGTTCTCTAGATGTGTTTGTCCCTAAGTGTCACATTAGGAACTCACAGTTGGTAGAGCTGGTGCTCTGCATGCATAACAATACAAGTAGCAAGTGGTTAGTTCCCAAGCAGAGGGAGCTTTGATTGTCTGCACTTTACCATCCTGTCTTTAAATTCTATTACAATCTGTACCATCCACTCCACAATAATCCATAGCACTTTCCCCAGAAGCTTTCTCTCATCTCCATCTCTCTCGATATCAAATCTCCCAAATTCCTAGGTTTAAATAGATATTAAGGTTATAAAACATACAATTTATTAAGTTTATTAAATAATTAAGTATTTATTAATATTTGTTGATTTTTCAATCAATTAAACAACAACATAACTAATACTAAAGTCATTGAGAAAAGAAATATTATGGCCAGTCATATCTAATCATCACTGCTACTACTGGTTTCTCAGTTCTGAAAACACATTCTCTTCCATTCAGTTCTCTCAAGATACCAATTAAAGTCTCTTCTAAAGAATTCTCTTGATATTTCTTAGAAAGATAAATAATCTCTTTTATCATTTTTTTCAATGCAGTAATGTTCCATTAGATTCACGTACCACAATTTATTGTCATTTCCCCAATTGATGGATACCCCTTTTAGTTTCCAGTATTTTGATTTTCCCCCTTCTAATCTCTCCCTCTCTCTCCCTCTCTCTCTCTCTCTCTTTCTCTCTCTCTCTCTCTCTCTCTTTCTCTCTCTCTCTCTCTCGCTCTCTTGCTCTCTTTCTCTCTGTCTGTCTCTCTGTCTCTGTCTCTGTGTCTCTCTCTGTCTCTGTGTCTCTCTCTGTCTCTGTCTGTCTGTCTGTCTCTCTCTCTCACACACACACATACACACACACACACCACACACACACACACACACACACACACACACCTTAAAGTTCAGGCAGTCTGTTTTGACTGTTCCTTCACCATATTAGCCTCCCCCTCAATGCCTTCCACTCCCTGTCCTCCCTTGATTCCCTGCTGAGGTTGATATATTTCTACACCAGTCTTTGTGTGTATGCATGTGTGCTCAACCCTTCTTAGATCAGTTTAGATAAAAAAGGTTCATCTGCTCACCTCTACTCCTCCCTTCATGTTTATATATTCTTCTCACATACTACAATTATGAGAAATACGGAGTTCCA
The DNA here is from genome assembly GCA_028646575.1 of Pseudocheirus occidentalis. Taxonomy (NCBI): domain Eukaryota; kingdom Metazoa; phylum Chordata; class Mammalia; order Diprotodontia; family Pseudocheiridae; genus Pseudocheirus; species Pseudocheirus occidentalis. The sequence goes on along the minus strand of JAQQSW010019039.1, from coordinate 2,881 downwards.
CTCCTTCTTTCCTTCTTTCTAGACAAGCACATGCATTTCACTATCTCTCTTCTTTCCGCTCTTAAAACCCTCATAAAAGAATTTACTCCCAAGCTGTCTGTTTTTCTTTTTTTTTTTTTGCTTTTTTGGAGGGCAGTTGGGGTTAAGTGACTTGCCCAAGGTCACACAGCTAGTTTGTGTGTGTGTGTGTGTGTGTGTGTGTGTTAAGTGTCTGAGGTCGGATTTGAACTCAGGTCCTCCTGACTCCAGGGCCAGTGTTCTCTATTCACTGAACCACCTAGCCGCCCACTCTCTGTTTTTCTTATTTAACTCCCTCAAAACCTTTTGGGACAGAACTAGAAACAATTAGTAGATTTTGTCTCCAAAAAAACCTTCTCAATGATGAGAGCTACCCTAAAGCAAGATGGGCTGCCCTAGAAGGAAGTACATTTCCCATCACAGATCTTCCAGTAGAGCTTAAATGACTCCTCATCTTAGATGTTGTAGAGAACTCCTGTCCAGACACAGGCTGAGCTAGGCGGCCTCTGAGTTCCCTTGTAACACCAAAATTTTGCATTTCTGTTGGAGGTGTTCAATGCTCTCTGACTGTCTCTCTCTCTCTGTCTCTATCTCTGTGTATGAATGTATAGCAGTATGTATGCATGTATGTGTGTATCTACCTCAAGATATCTAGAAACACGATGGGAGAGGTAAGAGCAGACGAGGACGAGCAGAGGAGAAGGTTATGAGCAGATCTCTAAAGTGGGAGGGTATGTGTGCACCCTGGTCTTAGACGGCATGATCTAGGCAGTTAATGCTTCGAGCATAGGAGCTGATGCCGGGAAGATGCCTCCGACACCAGCTGCGAATCCCTGAGCAAGTCACTTAATGTTTTTTAGCCTCAGTTTCCAGATCTCCAAAATAAATAATAATAGGAACTACCTTGCAAGGCTGTTATGAGAAACAAATGGAAGAACATATATAAAGCACTTTGTAAATCTCAAAGCACTATGTATAAATGTTAGTTATCATGATCTTTAGGACAAGGGTGAGAAGTTACTGGTCTCAGAGTCCAGATATGGGGGAGGCATTATAGAGAATGCTCAGGGGCAAAGAGAGTATGGGAGAGGAGGAGACCAGGCAGCAGGAAATGGTGCGTCTAGACTGGAGACGGTCTTTTCCAAAATCCAGAGGTTTTTCAGATGATCACAGTTGCATAAATGTAGAGACCCTGATGAATTTAAAGGCTAAAAAGAGAAATTTCTTCTAAAAGTCTACCATTCTCAGACCTCTCCAGTGAGAGGCAATAGTTTCAGCAATATTTAGTTCTGGAACAGAGCTAATGAGTATATTAGAGAGTCCCTCACACTCTTCTCTCTATATATATCCCCAAATGTTTGGGCAATTAAAATAGGGTTGAGTTCACTTATAGGGGAAAAGATGGAAAAACAATACACAGGCTTGTCCCAGTTACATGAATTAATTCTGTCTTGGGGTTCAGTAGCCACATAAACCAAAGAGCCCAGAATCCCATGATGAAATTATATCATTAAATTCCTTGGCAGCTCAGTTACTCTTTTATGTAAAATATATGCATAGCTTCAGAGAATCCCTATCTACCAGCAGACAGGATGAAATAATAATAATAATAATAATAATGTATTAGTAATGATATGATTCCATGCTATCATGCCAATATTTATATGACATTATTGGTAAGAATGTGGCTTGTTTGGAATCTGGAAGGTAAACAGACAAAGTTTCAAATTCCAATCTTCTATTATGGAAAGTTATAACACTGCTGCTTGGTCATGCAAATTCAGAAACACTGAAACCTCAAACCACCAATCACAGATCATAGCACACCAACATTCCAAGCACGTCTTGCTCCCCAGCGAGGAGAGTGGTTGATACAGTGGAATCTTTACAATCCAGGCATCAAAGGCTATAGTATCAGGCACAGTATTTGGGACATCTCGGTACTGCAGCAGTCACAAGGTGGGGTGGGGTTAGAGGGTGCAAATAACTAAATAGCTCCCTCCTTGCTGGTTCAAAACGCCATACTTCAGATTCCAGACTGTGGGCTGTGCTCCCCTGTGTTCCCCTCTCCCTTGCTCTGTAGCATTTTTATAAGGGTGTCTTCTTTGCCCTCTGTCCTATTCTAACATTACAACTTGCACCCTGTTTAGTGTCTGGCCAATACTCAACACCGTCCACCTGCTACGAGATGTTGCCTAGCCCTGGTATGAAATAACTTTCCCCACACTAGAGTGGAACCAGCAGGGAAGACGCCCTGACAGCTATGTATAGAAAATCCATCTGGGATCTCTCCTGACAAGTCAATCTACATTTTTCGTGGGCTTTATTATGTCACTGGAACCCTGTCTGGAATGCAAGAGCTTGTGTTACTTGGCCTTCACCACACTGTGTGCAGTATCTGTCTGTACATCCAGAGTTGCTGGGCAGGGAAGGGAGGAAAGAAAGCCAAGAACTTTTTTTCCCAGGCTCAAGAGAAAATTTAGACTTTTTAGAATCCCCCTACTGATGACTACCCACAACTCTGTTGGCAAAGGGACAAGTCTTCCCATAGACATCCTGAGGTTTAGTCTCCCTTGGGTGTGGAAGGGGGTGGGGGTGGAGGAGGGGAGGCATGAAGTACTTTCATGAAAGAGCACAATTCTGGCTGAACGCCCTCTGATCAACCAGCAACCTCAGTGAACAGGCCTTGGTTACAATGGAATTAAGCTGGCTTCCAATCTTGTTTCTGCCCTTTAATACCTATGTGACCTCAGACAAGACATTTAAAATTTAAATTCTCTGAGCCTCAGTTTCCTCATCTGTAAAATGGAAGTGGGTGGACATCTTCAAAAGTCTCCTCCAGATCTATGATCCTTTATCTTAG